>CAUZXS010005454.1:0-151957 GCA_963585895.1 Sepioteuthis lessoniana | reverse complement strand
GGGGGTGGAGGAAAGTGAAGGGTGGATGCTCTAGTTTTCTCCTGGGGTAGAAGTTGGGCGTGTGGGAATGTTCTTGTGATTACAAAAACTGTTTAAATTGCTATTCATCTTGTTCACTTTAATAACAAAATGAAGTAAAAAAAAAATATAAAAACAAATCTCGTTTTTTAGCATGATTGCCTGGAGTTGACTGGGATAGGGTTGCTTTGGTTGTTATCAATCTGAATTTGCCTTGATAAAGTTAGTTTAAGCCAGCAGAAGGTCAAATGAGAAGGAAGAAGATTGTGTTGCAGCAGTTCTCTAAATGAGTAAGATGAGCCTTGAAAATCAGCATTCAACATCCTGACTTTTAGGAACCAAATATTATCTGATGACGTAGACAGCAAAAACACATCTCCAGGCCCTGTCAGAAGGAATTTTGAATACATTGACTCTAAGACAGACACTACCCAAAAAAAGGGTCCTGGATATAACATAAAATTGCATCTGGCAATGAGGCTTCAGTTCTAGCGGTGGGGGGGGTGTCCTCGTGGTGTAATGGTTAAAATGAAGGACTGCGGAATTGTAGTCAATGAGTTTGTACACCCGTCGTGCTATTATGTTCACTTTCAGTCAAATAACCTTGGGAAAGGTATGAACCCCTTTATCCTCCCAGCTATGGGTTAAATAGTTCCACTACTGTTCTGGGGATGTCCTCGTGGTGTAATGGTCAAAGCGATGGACTGCGGAATTGTAGTAAGCGAGTCTGTACTCCAGTCGCGCTATTACGTTCACTTTTGGGCAAATACCCTTGGGAAAGGTATGAACCCCCTTAACCTCCCAGCTATGGGTTAAATAGTACCACTACTGTTCTTCTTAGAGAATGGCTTTGGCATTAAATTACCTACAAAGGTTGATATGCCATTAAACAAAGAAACCAAAAACCAAACCAGTTCTGGCGATCTGAGAAATATGGAGTCACCCTTTATTGCCAGCCCAGTTGGGTTGGGCTGCAGAATACACTGACTGCATCTTGGCAGAGGAGTAAGACCCCCTCCCACTCAACAAGTGTCCTGAATATGACATTAAACAATCTGATGCTGAGGTTCCAGTAATGCTGGAGCTTTGGGGAATGCGGAGTACCCCTTCATTGCCATTGCTCCCAGGTCTACTCTGGCCTGGAGTGGTAGCCTCTGATTGGGTCCTATCTGTAGGTCAAATAGAACTGTTTGACATTTAAACTCTCCAAGCAAATTACTTATGCTAAATTGAATTGTTTGAAATAGAATTTTTTTATGATTTAACTGAGTAAACAATTGACTGATGTTTAATTACATTGTTAGTGATACGTAGCAATACTTGAAACCATTTAACTTTGTTGATTTATGCTAAATTCAATTGTTAGAAATAGAACTGCTTGATCATTTATCTGTGTGTATTTTAAAAAATGTTTTTATAAATCATATATTGATGCATATTTTATCAAACAATATAGTCGCCTTTTGTCTACACATTTTTGTATTTATCCTTTCGAGTTTTATGGTATCTGGTGGGAATTGGTTGATAAAACTCCTATGTTGGCTTAACCTCAACTACTCTATCGAGACGCCTCACTATGCATCAATCTGATACCAGTTCAATAGCACAACATCTAAAAAAATATTCCTGCCCAAAAACTGAGCTTTGGTAAAATTCTTACACAATTTTAGAACAACAAAATAACAAACAAAAATTCTTGAGGCGCTCCATATCAGAATAAAACAACCTAAACTGAATAGAATCAATTTCGAATCCAGTACTAATGTACTTAAATGTCTTTAGCTACTGCTGCTACTTATAGAAATGAATTTAAAAAGAAAACATTACGACAACACACCAGTATAAATAATAAACACTTACAAAGTAGTAGTGTACTTGCAAAGTTCACATTGCTTTTACAATATACACACCCCTGATGATGGCCCAAGGATGGGCTTAGAAAGTACAAGGGTACCAGTTAGTTATGGGAGTTTCATTAACCAATTCCTACCTGATATCATAAAATCAATGCAATAACTCGAAAAGACATATACAAAAATGTGGAGACAAAAGATGTTTATATTGTTTAATGAAATATGCATTAATGAAGAAATGCTGCCCCAATACATATATTTTAAATTATATTATGTATGTAAAAACAGGATTTGTCATTAAATAGCCAACAGTGGTTGATATGCCTGAAAACCAAACCATAACCTTTATAGTCATTACTCCCAGGTCCACTCTGACTCAGAGTGTTAGTACCTGTGAGGGTCTCATCTATGGGTCAAATAAATCTGTTTGAAAATTATTTGTATTTGATAGGAATACTTGATAGCATATAACTGTGTGCAAATTATTCGTATTAAAATAGTTACTTAAAGCTATGATCGTTTACAAAGGAAACTTAGTCACTTGAAACCATGTAGTTGCTTACAAATTATTGGTGTTAGATTAGAATACTTGAAACCATAAAACTGCACAAGCAAATGATTATAGACAAATCAAAAAGAAAGACAAAAAAACGCAACTAAATATTGAAAATGTATATATGTTTAGATGAATCAAATTTTTACATTAAATACCCCATAAGGAGTTGATGCACCATTAAATTGATAAAACAGCTTTGTATCATTTAACTTTTCTCTAAAATGCATAAAATTTTGAATCAAAATTTTAAAAAAGTAGGTGAAGAGTTTACAGTATATTCAAGTGTAATATTTTTTTTTGTTGGTTTAATGGCATATTAATTTTCATGGGATATCTAATTCCAAAGCATGAAGATTATAGAAGAACATGGCTCAGTCGGCTGGGGCTGTAGAGTACACTGACTGTTTCTCTGCAGAGGGGTAAGACCCCCCTTAACGAGTATCCTTGATATGACAAAAAATCTGATGGTGAGGCTCCAGTAATGCTGGAGCTTTGGGGAATGCAGAGTTCCCTTTCATTGCCATTACTCCCAAGTCCACTCTGACCCGGAGTAATAGCATCTGACAGGGTTCTAATCTATGGGTGAAATAGAACTGTTTGATATTTAATGGTATGTAAACAAATTACTGATTTTTTAATTGAATTGTTTATGATACATAGCAATACTTGGAACTATTTAACTTTGCTGGCTTATGTTTACAAATCATATATATAATTAATATATATGTATAAATCATATATATTTAATATATATGTATAAAGAGGATTTAGCATTAATTAACCTACAATGGTTGATATGCCATAAAACCTAACCAAACCAAATCCTATATATCTAATATATAAGTATAAAGAGGATTTGGCATTAAATAACCTACAATGGTTGATATGCCATAAAACCTAACCAAACCAAATCCTATATATGTAATATATAAGTATAAAGAGGATTTGGCATTAAATAACCTACAATGGTTGATATGCCATAAAACCTAACCAAACCAAATCCTATATATCTAATATATAAGTATAAAGAGGATTTGGCATTAATTAACCTACAATAGTTGATATGCCATAAAACCCAACCCAACCAAATCCTATATATGTAATATATATGAAGGTAGCAGGAAAAAATATAATCCAAATAGGTGAATATATCATGATGTGAAGTCGACGTTAACGTTTCGGTTATAATAACCATCGTCAGGACTTGGATATAAAATAGTTCACAATATAGATGGGTGATTGTTGAGATGACAGGAGCAAATGAGAAATATACAACGAAAAAATTGATAAACATGCATATAGCGTTCAAAATTCAAAAGTCATCAGAACGTAATATATATGTATAAAGAGGATTTGGCATTAAATAACCTACAAGGATTGATATGCCATAAAACCCAACCAAACCAAATCCTATATATGTAATATATATGTATAAAGAGGATTTGGCATTAATTAACCTACAATGGTTGATATGCCATAAAACCTAACCAAACCAAATCCTATATATGTAATATATATGTATAAAGAGGATTTGGCATTAAATAACCTACAATGGTTGATATGCCATAAAACCTAACCAAACCAAATCCTATATATGTAATATATATGTATAAAGAGGATTTGGCATTAAATAACCTACAATGGTTGATATGCCATAAAACCTAACCAAACCAAATCCTATATATGTAATATATAAGTATAAAGAGGATTTGGCATTAAATAACCTACAATGGTTGATATGCCATAAAACCTAACCAAACCAAATCCTATATATCTAAGTATAAAGAGGATTTGGCATTAAATAACCTACAATGTTTGGTATGCCATAAAACCTAACCAAACCAAATCCTATATATCTAATATATAAGTATAAAGAGGATTTAGCATTAAATAACCTACAATAGTTGATATGCCATAAAACCCAACCAAACCAAATCATATGTATTTAATATATATGTATAAAGAGGATTTGGCATTAAATAACCTACAATGGTTGATATGCAATAAAACCTAACCAAACCAAATCCTATATATATGTAACATATATATATATATAAAGAGGATTTGGCATTAAATAACCTACAATGGTTGATATGCCATAAAACCCAACCCAACCAAATCCTATATATGTAATATATATGTATAAAGAGGATTTGGCATTAAATAACCTACAATGGTTGATATGCCATAAAACCTAACCAAACCAAATCATATATATGTAATATATATGTATAAAGAGGATTTGGCATTAAATAACCTACAATAGTTGATATGCCATAAAACCTAACCAAGCTTTATAGAAGAACTGTATTGGTACTATTCAATCCAAATCTGGTGGGGTAAGGATGTAACTTTTTTTACAGTATCAGTCGGAAAGTGAATATGATAGTGCAACTGGAGTTCAAACTCACTCGTTATGCTGTTGCAGTCCAGCATATTGACCACCAATCCAATGGGTACTCTACCCAGAAAATGTTTGTAATTTTTGTTTATATATGTCCACCAAGTAACTTCTATGAAAGTTCATAATATCCCATGAAGAAAATATTAGGCTGTATATTTCTTTAGTGACGACCCAATCAAAAATGATTCCACTAAAAGTGAAGTCCCCTATGATGTAAGCCTTGAACTCATCATCATCATCATGTTGTGCCGCTAGCATGGATAACCCTGACCTTCTCCAGCCACTTCTCCCTATCATTTATCGCCTCTGGCAGGTCTTCAGGGTTGCCCAGTTGGCTGGGGCTGTAGAATACACTGACCACACCTCTGCAGAGGAGTAAGACCCCCCCCCCCAAGAGTATCCTGGATATGACACTAAACAATCTGATGGTGAGGTTCCAGCAGTGCTGGAGCTTTGGGGAATGCGGAGTACCCCTTCATTGCCATTGCTCCCAGGTCCACTCTGGCCCGGAGTGGTAGCACCTGATAGGGCCCTATCTATGGGTTAAATAGAACTAACAGCATACTTATGCTAAAATGAATTGTTTGAGTAAACTGAATGGTTGAAATAGAAATGTTTTTCACAATTACATACATTTAAACTGCGTGCTTATGCTTAACTGAATTATTTGAAATAGAACTGTTTTTCGACATTAAAACTGTATTTACACTTAACTGAATTGTTACATATAACTGCTTGAATAGTTTGTAATGGAAATGTTTTTGACAATTAAACTGTGTACTTACGCTAAACTGAATTGTTTTAAATAGAACAGATTATTTAAGTAAAAATGGATTTGGCGTTAAATAACCTACAAAGGTTGATATGCCATAAAACCCACCAAACCAAACCAAACCAGGTCTTCAGGGCTACATCCCGTATCCTCACATAGCTGCTGTATGTTTGTTCGAGCTGGTCGTCCTGCTTTTGCTTGGCCATATGCGGGGGTCCATAGGAGTACATCACTTATGAGCTCGTCCTTGCTTCTCTAGCAGTGTCCTGTATGTCTGGTTCGTCTAACTTGGATAGTTTTCGTGATGGGAGGCAGGTGGCCATATAGTTGGTGCCTTGTAGGGTATTACCGCCAGGACTTGTTCAATATTGCTTGCAACATTCTTGTGTAATTGCCGTCTAGCTTCTTCTCCTGGTGTTTAGTTAGCGTCCAAGTAGTGCATCCATATAGCAGTAACGATATGACCGCTGCCTGGAAGAAACTGCATTTCATTTTATCGGTCAGGTCTGATTTCCATATGATCACTTGAATTGTACTAGTTGTCTAAATTTCTGAGACGAAGCTTGATGATTTTTATCCAGCAGGACACATAGCGTAATGGTTATAGGTGTTGGTTCCCTAAGCTTCTTAGGAGACAATCATCTGGAGGTGGCAGGTTCAATCCTAACTGCAGGCGAGTAACAATATAGAAATACTTAACACTTGTACCTGGTTATGGCTAATGGAATCAGAACAGGCGACTCCTGTGGATTCAATAAAGGATGTAGGTTGATGTTCCGTGAAGGTTCCCCGAGTTCGACAAACGCATGAAGAAGGCAGGAGGACATATCAGCCGAAATGTTGTGGCATAACAATAAAGATGAAGACAATAGTCCAAAAATCTTTAATGAGCTGTGCTGTTATGTCCCCTTCCAGACTAATAACCTTGGGAAAAGTATGATCTCCTTAATTACCCCAGCAATACGTTAAATAGTGTCACTGCTGTTCTACGTACAGTGATGACTTTGGCATTAAATAACCCAGTTAGGGTTGATATATCATTCAACAAAGAGACCAAACCAAAGCAAGTTAAACTACCTGATATACTGATATATTTTTGTTTGATGGCATATTGATCATGTACTTTATGTGATGGCATATAAGACATTATCTTTTTCGTTCCAGCTATGATTCAAAAAATATCTCCCAAGTGTTACATACAAAGTTAAAATTTCTGATTGGCTGATGTTAACCCAGACACTGTTAGAGTACCAGGAATTTTTTCTAGCCTAACTCCATTATTCTGTCAAATGAAATACAATGTGATAGAGGCATTTGTGACATTGAAGTATCAATGTCATTCAAAAAGATCTATTTTGGTCGTATTATGACAGTTGTCATATCAGCCTGCAATTTTTAAAGACATTTTTTCAAAATCGGTGTATTTTTGTTTATTGATTCTAATATTGAAGATGGAAGAAAAATGTTTTTGATATATTGTGCTTTTTTTATTTTAAAAATATGACTGAAAAAGAAAAACAGGTTTGTGCAATTTAGGGAGAAGATGGTGTAAATGATACTCCACTTTTGGGGAGACCATTTGAAGTTAATACTGATCATATGAAGATTATCCATGAGAAAAATTAATGTTTATTTATATATATATATATATATAGTCAGCATATTCAAAATTGTTGAAAAGTATTTGTAGGGAATTAATTATGTTCATTGCTTTCATGACTGCCTTCTACATTAGTCAAATGAGAAAAATAATTGTTATATATATAATAATGAATGATTTAATAAAACCCCAATCAACAAATTAAATTTCATTTCTATAAATTGAGTGAAAAATTTGTTGAAAAAACAGAAGTTACAAAGTTTGGTTTGATTTTATGGCATATCAACCATTGTAGGTTATTTAATGCCTAACCCATTTTTATACATATAAACAGTTCTGTTTCACATTAGTACAGTTTAGTTCTATTTGACCTATAGATTGGACCCTATAAGGTAGGGGGTGTCCTCGTGGTGTAATGGTTAAAGCGATGGACTGCGGGATCGTAGTTCGCGAGTTCGTACTTCAGTCGCGCTATTACGTTCACTTTCAGGCAAATACCCTTGGGAAAGGTATGAACCCCCTTATCCTCCCAGCTATGGGTTAAATAGTACCACTACTGTTCTTCTAGGAGAATGGCTTTGGCATTAAATTACCTAAAAAGAGTTGATATGCCATTAAACAAAGAAACCAAACCAAACCTATAAGGTACTACTACTCTGAGCCAGAGTGCACTTGGGAGCAGTGGAAATAAAGGAATACTCCACATTCCCCAAAGCTCCAGTATTACTGGAGCTTCACCAACAGATTGTTTAATGTCACATCAGGACACTCATTGGGAGAGTCTTACCTCTCTGCAGAGATGCAGTCAGTGTATTCTGCAGCCCCAGGCAACTGGGCCAAAGTATTTTTTTATAAGAAAAGATAATATTAGCGAGTAACTATTCTCCAATGTTTATTACAAGATAGAAAAATTCATACATTTCAATGTAGCAGTTTGCATTGCCAAAATTTAGTTGATATATTTTGTGTGTTTAAAAGATCTTTGTGTGAGTATGTTATGATATGGGAGTGGAAGTATGTATGCTATTATGTAAGCGGATGTAGCTAGATTTTTCCTCAACATTGGAAAGCATGTAATGGGAGTACAAGCCTGTCTAAATAAAAAACAATATTTTCATTCAATATAAAATAATTAAGCAATACTGTAATTAAATGCATACTTGAAGGAACAGAATGTTAGATTTTCACTAAAAAGAAATAAAGTTGAATATGTATCTATTATACCACTTATAAGATTAAGTTTGGCTCGGAATTAGATGAAAAAGTTGATGATTGTATCTCTGATTGTAATTGCTTAAAAATCTATTTTTAACAACTTAGAAGGGAAAAGATTTCTTAAATTGTTTTGGGTTTTGATCCTTCAATTTTTGTGCAGCAAGTCAAATGTTATTATCTGTGAATCTCAAAGAAATTTTCAAATGAGTGTGTAAGTGCTGACTGGTTAATAAATGCAAAACATACAAATACAAAAATTACAAATTCTTGAGCCTATTTTTTGCACAAAAATTAACCTAAATAATTAGAAATCGGTTGATTGGTTTGGTTTCTTTGTTTTAATGGCATATCAACCTTTGTAGGTTATTTAATGCCAGTGCCATCCTTTTAGAAGAACAGTAGTGGTACTATTTAACCCATAGCAGGGAGGATAAGGGTGTTCATACCTTTCCCAAGGGTATTTGTCCGAAAGTGAATGTAATAGCATGACTGGAGTTCAAACTCGCGAACTACGATCCCGCAGTCCATTGCTTTAACCATTACCACCACTAGGATGCCACCAGAAATCAGCTGATTTTATATATATATATATATATATATATATATATATAATATATAACCGGACATTGGCATAATGGTTAGAGTGTTCGCCAATGGCCCGGGAGACCTGGGTTCAATCTCCAGGTTGAGTCATACCAAAGACTTAAAAAATGGTACGTGATGCCTTCTTGCTTAACACTCAGCATTATAAGGTATGGATCAAGAGTAAAATGGAGAAATCCAGGGAAAGGAGTCGCACCCTCCCCTACACTTTGGTGTAGTAGCTATTGAAAAGGGAGCCTTCGGGTCACCCTCGACTAAAGGGAGACAACTTTACTTACTTACTTTATATATATATATATATATATATATATATATATATATATATAAATCGAGAGAGAGAAAAATGCTGCCTAGAATGCTGCAAGCAATATTGTATAAGTCCTGAAGGCTGCACCTACCACCCATCATGAAAACTATCAAAATTAGACAAATCATACATGCAGCACACTGCTGGAGAAGTAGAAACGAGCTCATAAGTGATGTACTCCTGTGGACCCCCCACATATGGCTGAGCAAAGGCAGGACGATCAGCTTGAACCTGCCTACAGCAGCTCTGTGCAGATATGGGATGTAGCCCTGAAGACCTGCCGCAAGCAATGGACGATAGAGAGGGGTGGCGAGAGAGAGTCAGGGAGTGACATGATGATAGTCAGCATGTTGAAAATATAACAAATTTTTAAAAACATTTGCATCAGATTTATTATATTGGTTTCATGTGTGACTTCTACATAGTTAAAGGATAATAGTCATTTTCATATAGCATTATTGGTGGGTATGACATTGAAATGCCTCTGACGATGCTTGAGTCGTGGAACTTTGGGGAATGTGGAATACCCCTTCATAACCATTACTCTCAGGTTCACTCTGACCTGGAGTGGTAGTATATGTTACAATTCCATCTTTGGCTGAAATAGAACTGATTAATCTTTTACTAGAAATAATTATTAATGTTAAATAGAATTGTTAGTGTTATGTCGTAACCATTTGCAAACAATTTAACTTACTCATTTCAAATAAAGTTAGCTATGAATTATTCACTTGCAAATCACACACACACACACATAATCAATCAGGGTTACCTTTTTTGCTGTTGTCATCATTACAAACTGAAACTGTATCTAGAAAAGAAAAGTTGCTGCAAAGTAAGTGTTTTGTGGCTTGTGTGTGTTTATACATTTATGTATGTATGTATTTGTGTGTGTGTATATATATATATATATATATATATATATATATATACACACACACACATGACAAGACATACATATTTACTTACATACAAAATCCAATTTTTTCATTCATATATATATATATATGTGTGTGTATATGAATGAAAAAATTGGATTTTGTATGTAAGTAAATATGTATATCTTGTCATGGTGGAATGGTTAACAAGTTACTCTTGCAAAATCTATTATGACTGAGTAAAATGCTCAATACTCATGTCCTTATGCCTTGCTTAGTTTTTTTGTTGTAGGATTACTCAAAAGTTTATTATTAGTGAGTTCAGTTCTCACTGGCTGCTTTTTATTCCTAGCCTTGTGCCATAACTAAATTGAATAGATATAGATGATATTTAATTAGCCAAACAATGTTTTCGGCCTTTTTTTCTTGATTTCTCATTGTTAAATTAAAAAAAAAATTCTCTGAGTATCTTCATATTCAAATTATTTTCAAAGGTTAATAGCTCAAATATTACTGGCATGATGTTCTGCTATTAAACTAAATTTATAAATCATACCAACTAGCTGTACTAATCCGTATTATATAGGGGTTTTAAAATGGTCTTGGATGTTCATAAAGTGTTTCAAGTTGAAATCTTTTTATTTGTTGAACTATTTGCATAAAAATGGATTTGGCATTAAATAACCTACAAAGGTTGATATGCCATAAAACCAAACCAACCAACGAATCTTTTATTTTTACCTAATTTGCATCTCACTTTTAAAATCTGGCTTCATTAATATATTCATCATTCGAAACAAAATCTGAATTGGCAACATTGTTGATGATATATGGATTTATCTACCCCTCCACATGGCCAGGATGTGGCTGTAGGTTAATTTTTAAGGGAGTTTAACGAGTTTTAATTCAGAGTTTTCCTTCTCCTAGACCGGTTGCCTTACCAAGGTTAAAGAACCCAGTCTGCCTTACTATTCACCCATAGCTGGAGAGAGAATAATTGTATTCATACCTTTCTCAAGGGTATAAGTGCTATGTAAAATGCAAACAGCTTCATCTAAGACTTGAACTCCATTACCATCGTAGGAAATGGACATGGTAATAAACCATTACACCACAAATTACTCTCTCTCTCTCTCTTTATATTTATTTATATATATATATATATATATATGTGAAGTTAGAATAGCATAGACACAGTCAACGGCAAGAAACTGACAGTCACCAAGCGCTGTTGAATCTGACATAGCTGGAGGGAGAATAGTTGGATCCATACCTTTCCTAAGGATATTAGCACTATGTGAAATGCAAACAGCCTTGTACATGATTTGAACTTGGATTGCTATGTCCATTTCCAATGATGATAACCATTATAACATGGGTACCCCCATATTGTTGAGGATGTATTTGTTTTCTTCATTTGATCTTTTCGCGAGGATTCACAACTGCTCAGATTTCTGACGTGGCTCCTGGTAGCACAGAGGTGGCCATGTGATAAGTCACTTTGGCCTTGTGCTTTGTTTGGAGTCATTTCAGAACAGACTTGTGTGAAGATAGTAGACTTTCTTTTGCATGTCAAAGTGAAACAGTTTGTTTCTGAGAAAAGTAAGAATACATGGATCAAATTCCCTTTTACATCAAGCAGGTGTGTGTGAGAGAGAGAGCGATCCAACCTGAGTTAGATCCCTAAATATTGGTCAAAACCTTCTCAGGCATGAGCCTGGTAATTCATGAAAGTTTGATTGAGATTGGGTTGAAAATGGAGCCTTATCTGTACAAATGAATGAACATTTTTTTTTTTTTTTTTTTTGTAAATTATAAAATTTCTTGTCTTGTTTTCTGAAAATGAGTTTATAAAACCTATTTCTTAGGAAATAAAAGCCAAGCGTTATGAAACTGTTTTTCAGTTGATAAATAGCCTTATGGCTAACATGCTGGACTGTGACATCACAGTAAAAGAGTTCAAATTCTGGTCATTCTATTGCATTCACTTTCAGACTAATGCCCTTTGGGAATCTACTAGGATAGCTTTGACATTAAATAACCCGCAAAGGTTGATATGCCATTAAACAAAGAAATCGAACCAGACCAGTTAATTATGTCTTCATTCTCAAAAATTGCCATAAATATCTGGAGGGATAATTCTGAGTTTTGAAATCAAAACTTTAACCCTTTCACACAGACAGATCATTTTTTTTAAATCCTTGTAGAGTGAGCAGATTATCTTCAGACAATTTGCAAATAGTGACTATGTTAAAAAAAAGTGAATTAATCATATATTAAAAAAACACACTAAAAACCCCAGTATTTTGATGAGTAAATTATGTGTCATAGTACAATAATATGAAAACAACAAAGCACTTATATTTTGCAAAACAGCCTTTACACCAACCTGCATCACAGTGTTTCTGTATATTAACTTTGAATTGGTCAATGAACAGTCAATAGGAAAATGCCTTATATTGAGCTGCAATAAATATGACAAAAATGTCACTCTGCCTGTGTATTGTTGGCAACAAAAATGTTGCCCTGTTTGCAAAAGGGGTTTAAGAGATCATTTTCATCGCCAAATTTTTACATATATGCAATGAAGGGCAATGTATCGGGTCGGTAATGTCTTATCAGTTTTTTTCTTTATCATTTTTTCTTTTTTTTCCCTGCTTCTTTTATTTATCTTCAAATTTGGTAATCAAAGTTTCACCATTGGCGTCTTCGTTATGTCAATGGCCGCTTGTGCCCAGCTGATTTTTCTCTCTCCTGGTTCCATTTTAGGGCAGATCTTGAATTCCTGGCTTCCACGTCTGAAAGCCTCCCATGACTCTTCTGGTAAGCTGATCTTTTAATTTCTGCTCTTCTACCGCTTGCTCTAATCTCTTCTCGAATGTTTTTTGTCTTGTCAAACTCCTTAAGGGGTTACACTGACTAACCTGTCATCAAGGGAGGCAACTCTTTACATTTGACTGGCTTGCTTTTTCTCTTCTGTTGCATCTTTTTTTTTTTTTTTTTTTTTTTTTTAACAATAGATTTTTCTTTATTGAGTAATTAGGTAAGTCTACTGGCTTATTGGTCCCCCTGTTATGCATTTCTTCTTGATTTTTTTTTTCTTTTCTAATGAAACAATTTTGGTTTTATCAAAAGCGGACTGAAGAGTTAAACAGAATTTGAAATACTGCTGCCAACCAGGGGTGATAACACAATTTTGGTAGCTGAGAGCCAAATTTTATTCATAAAACATTTCTGTATGGTGGTAGGAAGAGATAAAATTAAGGAAGTGAAAGAGTATGTCTACTTAGAACATGGAGCTTTGAATCTGCTGACTGTATTCTTTGCAGAGCAGTAAACCCCTGCCCCCACCTCAAAAAAAAAAAAGGAAGTGTCCTCGGTATGACACTAAACTGGATCTGGTGATGAGGCTTTAGTTTTGGAGTTCTGCAGAGTGTGGGGTATCCCTTCATTGTCATTATTCCCAGGTCCATTCCTATCTGGAGTCATAGTACCTGTTAGGGTCAAATAGATATGTTTGAAAATTATTTGTATTTGATAGAAATACTTGAAACCATATATAAATCATTTTTATTAGGAACAGTTACTATGATTATTTATTAAGGATTATTAGTTACTTGAATTCATATGATTATTAGTATTTGATGATAATACTTGAAACTATATAATTGTGTGTAAATTATTTGTATTAGATAGGAATACTTGATACCATACGACTGTCTACAAATTATTTGCATTAGATAGGAATACTTGATACCATATGACTGTCTACAAATTATTTGTATTAGATAGGAATACTTGATACCATACGACTGTCTACAAATTATTTGTATTAGATAGGAATACTTGAAACCACACAACATTGCAAATTATTTGTATTATATAGGAATACTTGATACCATGTAACTGTACAAATTATTTGTATTAGATAGGAATACTTGATACCATACGACTGTCTACAAATTATTTGTATTAGATAGGAATACTTGATACCATATAACTCTTCAAAAAAGCCTCTTAAACTACACAAAAAAAATGTAAATATAACTATACAAGGAATGCTATTCCTTATGCTCTTGACATAGAATAACCCCTAATAGGTTGATATGTCTTTAGAATAATTCAATAACTAGAAATATTGAGAACAAAATTCAGTTTCTCAGACATTACTTTGCTTATATTTCCCTGATACTTTTTTGGTAAAATTCTACATGTGCATCCATTCAAGTTTCCAGGAATTTTTTTGGATTTGAACTAATCAGACTATCAAACTCTCCGCAATATTTTCATTTTTCAAAAAAAAAAACCCCAAAAAATTAATTTTATTAGGGGGTGGGGGATTACTTGCACATTTTTATTTAATATAGAATGATTACTCATTTTGAGAACCTTGGATTGAACCCTGGTTTCCTGGACTATTAGCCCAATGGACCAGTTAAATGTAAGCTACTTCAAAGATGGAAGAACGGGGACTGGTTATGGAACAGAAGACTATAGAAATATCCATGTTGTTAATATGATTGCGTTAGTACATCTGAAGTGTGTGGTAATCCAGGAATGGAGTCAAAGACGAGATTCATTTACAAATCATAAATATATACGAAATATATATGTATAAAGAGGATTTGGCATTAAATAACCTACAATGGTTGATGTGCCATCAAACCCAACCCAACCAAATCTTATGTATTTAATATATATGTATAAAGAGGATTTGGCATTAAATAACCTACAATGGTTTATAGGCCATATTGTTGGAGGTACCTGTGGTATAATGGTTATCGTCGTAGGAAATGGACACGGCAACACGAGTTCAAATCCTGGACGAGACTGATTGCATTTCGCATAGCACTAATACCGTTGGGAAAGGTATGAATCCAATTATTCTCCCTTCAGCTATGAGTAAATAGTAGGGTAGACTGATTCCTTTAGCCTTGGTGAGGCAACTAGTCTAGGAGAAGGAAAACTCTGAATTCAAATTGCCCTCATGTCATATCCTGCTTGAGTGGAGGGGTTGGTAAATATGTATAAGGAGGATTTGACATTAAATAACCTACAATGTTTGATGTGCCATAAAACCTAACCATCATCATGTATGGAAATACTTAATGTCTTTGTAAATTACCTGCTTGATAAAGAAGTCAGACACTTTCATGTCTCTGACTATTGATCTGATTGACTTGCTGGGATCATTGTCAGTCACTGTCTGGATTTCAGCTACAAAATCTAGGAGTTCTTTTCTTTTTAGAAAGATCAGAGTGAAGCTTCTAAACTGTCGCACTTTCGTAGTCATCCAACTCTTTTTAAATCCTCTGCTCAACACCCAAGCACTCTCAAATCTTTTTATTGAACCTTCTGGCATGAATGGGATGCGGTAAAATATGCTGATGAAGTTAATAGTGTCATCGTGCTGCTTTCTTCAAAGACAGTGTTCAACTGACTCGAGTTTGCTTGCACAATAGACAAAAACTGAAACAAAGCACTTGGGTGAAATTGACAATTTCAAAAAAGGTGATAATTTACCCATTATACCCTTATATACTTTAAGGATTTATTTTGGGGTTTTATCTTTATTTTTTTGAGGAGGGTGGGCTTGTATGTTTTTTGTTTGTTTTTGTTTTCTTTTTTCTCATTTCCTTTCATTTTACTTTTTTGTTTTTTTTATTCTTTCTTTTGGTTTTTACTTTCTTTTTTTTTCTTTCATTTCTTCATTTTTTTCCTTTCATTGTTTTGCTTTTATTTATTTAATTTTATTTTTTTTATTTTTTGTTTTTTCACAATTACTTAAATTGGCATCTATTATATTTTTTCTCCTCTAAATACTAGAACCATTTATACAAAATACTCACGTGTTAAATTCATCTAAAACTGAATTTGACATTTCCTTTTTTTTTTTTTTTTATTACATTTTAACTAGACAATCTAAAACTTATGATTGCATAGAAATTCAAATGTGTCTGAATTCTTTTTACAAATCATATATATATATATATATATATAGGACAAATATGTACACACATCAGCTGTCTTCCTGAATAAAAAAGTTAATGTGTGTGTGTGTATATATATATCTTCATCTTGTCATGCCACCAGCATGGATATCCTTGAGCCTCTCTCACCACTCCTCCCTATCATTCATCACTTCTGGCAGGTCCTCAGGGCTACATCCCGTATCTTTACAGAGCTGCTGTATGTAAGTTCAAGCTGGTTGCCCTGCTTTTGCTCGGCCATGTGAGGGAGTCCATGGGAGAACATCACTTATGAACTCTGTGTGTGTGTATATATATAACTGGAAGAAAACTGAAACCTGGTTAAATTGTCATATTGAATTTATTTTGGTGAAGAATATTATTATAATCTTCAGATCATATAGTGTTTGATTTGGGGGATGACCCTGAAATCAAGCATGTAAGTGATCTGAAGAGACGAAGATAATAATGATATTTTTTGCTGAAAAAAAATTCATAAAGACGATTTAAGCAGGTTTGTGTTTTCTTCTAATTGCATTGTATTTGCTCTGTAGGTAAATTTTATTATATAAACCTGAAAAGAAATATATAACAATAGCCTTACATCAAGCACTCCCATAGATTTATATGAAATACCTCATATTCTATACACAAATAATCCACACCCATTTTCTTCGGATGCCAACTGGATATTACTGATCTATGTATGTATGTATGTATGTATATATATATATATGTATATATACATATATATAGAGAGAGAGAAACATAGATAGATATAGAGGGAGTGAGATACACACACACACACACACATATATATATATATATAGAGAGAGAGAGAGCCCATCTTTATGCGTTGTAGTTTTTTTAAAATACTATTCTATAAAAGAAAGAATTCTATGTTAGATGATCTTCAGGTAAATATAAAATGAAAAATTTTAATTTCCTCAAGAAATTCTGTTTTTGAATTTGGGATAACACAAAGCCCTGGAGTAAATGAAAGGTAGGAAGACTGTTTTTGATGAATCTTCCTGTTAGGTGTGACGTATTAAATGCTAATACAGAGAATAAACTTATGAAAAGGGTTTTAGTTTCTGTTAACTTATCAATGATTGTGAGGAATGGTGCGGGGGTCTCAGTTTGGTTTGGTTTTATGTCATATGAACTATTGTAGGTTATTTGCTGCCAAATCCATTTTTATACATATAAGCAGTTCTATTTCAAACAATTCAGTTTAGCATAAGTACAGTTTTTGGTTAATCACAGTTAAATGTAAAACCATTTCTATTTCAATTAATTCAATCTAGCATTTTGCAATTCAAATGTCAAACAGTTCTATTTGACCATAGATAGAACCCTATCAGGTGATACTACTTCAGGACAGAGTTGAACTGGAAGCAATGACAATGAAGGTGTACTTTACATTCTCCAAAGCTGCAGTATTGCTGGAGCCTCACCATCAGATTGTTTAGTGTCATATCCAGGATGCACCCCTCAGCAGAGGTGCAGTCTGTGTATTCTGCATCCCCAGCCAATTGGGCCATGGGACACTCATTGTGAGAGTCTTAACCCTTAGAAGAGATGCAGTCTGTGTATTCTGCAGTCCCCCCCCCCGCCCAAGCCAAGTGGGCCAGGAAGTCTTTGTAGTGTAGTAACTAACATACAGGATTGCAACATTGTTGTACCCAAGTGTGAACTTCAATTGCGCTGATACTTTCACTTTTAGACTAATACCCTTGGGAAAAGCATGAACCCCTTATCTCCCAGCTATAGGTTAGATAGTACCACTGCTGTTCTTCTTCAAGGCTGACTTTGGCTTTGAATATCCCCAAAAAGTTGATATGCCATTAAATAAAGAAACCAAACCAAACAAGTGATTGGTATCGAATTCCAAGTCAATGATTACACAATCCAGTTGAGTATTTAATCCAGAAAGGGCAAAGTTCCAAATAGGAAAATCCAACATCAACAAGATGTCCTTTTCCTTTCAAGAGACATCACATTAAATGGCTTACTTGAGTTAGATATTTTATAATAATTAGAGGATTCAGTTTTCCCAGAATGTAATGTTGATGGTTATTTATTTCAAACAGGAAGTTGTTTATGGCTTATATCAAGAATAATCCATCTATGGGAAGAAGTTGCCTGCCTTGAAAATCAGCATTTAAAATGTTAGCGTTTAATGACTTCAACTTTCAAAATCTTAAGAAACTACACAAATAAGTGTAAATATAAACATACAATGAATGTAATTCTCTAACCTCTAGGCATAAAATAACCCTAAATGGCTTGACATGCTGTTAAAATAATTTAATTAACTTCAGAATTTTTAAAAACCTTGTTTTATCTAAATTATGTTAATGTCTGTAAAATTTAGATTTTATTATAGAAATGAAAATTGGGGAAACAGTTAAAAAAAAAATTGGGAGACCATTAAAAAAATGTCGTAGGAAATGGACACGGCAACACAAGTTCAAATCCTGGACGAGACTGATAGCATTTCACATAGCACTAATACCCTTGGGAAAGGTATGAATCCATTTATTCTCCCTCCAGCTATGGGTAAATAGTAGGACAGACTGGGTTCTTCAGCCTTGGTGAGGCAACTAGTCTAGGAGAAGGAAAACTCTGAATTCAAACCTGTTCAACTCCGCTTAAAAATTGACCTTGTATCATTTCCTGCCCGAGCGGAGGGGTTGGTAAATATGATTAAAAAAAAATGTTGAAAAGAAATCAACATTATTAATTATATAAGGAATCAGCCAAACTTGAAATACAAGTAACATTTTAATGATTGAAATTATTGATTCATGAATCGAGGGAGCTTTTCGAACTCACCCCAAAGAGCCATTTTTTCAAGTCTGTTACATAACAATAAAAATTCTCTCTGCACAAGAAATTTCCAAGTATATCTATCTCACTACCCACTAAATATTAATGGCAACTCTGAGGATAGGGCTTTTCAGTCTCAGTCCGAAGAACCAGCCTGTTGGCATAATGGTTAGTGTTTGCCAGTGTTTCGGGAGACCAGGGTTCAATCCCATGTTGAGTCATACCAAAAACTCAAAAAAATGGTAGTTGATGCATCCTTACTTAACACTTAGCATTATAAAGTCTTGATCAAGGGTAAGTGGAGCAATTCAGTGAAAGGAATATCACCTTTCCCTACACCTTTTAGGTCGCTCCCGACTATGGTTAACCAACTTATTATTTCAAAGCAATAAAAATTCTCTCTGGGCACGAGTCATTCGTCTTTAATTTTGATTGGACTTAACTTCCTAATTCAAACCATCATGAATAATTATTTTAACTCCCTGACTTTGTTTTATGTTCATGCCTTCAAATGCTGATTTAGATAAACTTTGCTGACATTAGTTGTCTAAATTTCTGAGACGGTTATGGCTAACGGAATCAGAACAGGTGGTAATTTACTAAGCTTAGTTGTGGCACAAGGCCATATGAAAGGGGCACCCAATGAGACTTGAACTCACTCGTGTAGGTTTGCTAGTCGAGCTTGCTAACCATTACACCACCAGAGGCGCCTACAGAATCAGAACAGGTGACCCCTGTGGTTTCAATAAAGGACGTAGTTCGAAGTTCCATGAAGGTTCCCGAGTTCGACAAACACCTGAAG
The DNA here is from genome assembly GCA_963585895.1 of Sepioteuthis lessoniana. NCBI lineage: Eukaryota > Metazoa > Mollusca > Cephalopoda > Myopsida > Loliginidae > Sepioteuthis > Sepioteuthis lessoniana. Next base: position 132,148 of record CAUZXS010005454.1, on the reverse strand, counting down.
AAGGCCGGAGGATATATTGGCCGAAATGTTATGGAAATAGCAATAAAGATGAAGACAATAGTCCAAAAAACCCTTAATGATAAAATTTTGCTGACAGTGTTCATAATAATGTTACTCGAAAGAAAAAAAAAATCCACTATGGTCAGTTACAAGAAGAGTCAAGTTTGATGGCCGTTTTAGAATCAAGGGTTGCAGGAATGGTAGCAGTGTGAAAAACCAGAGTTAGCAATTGGTTGTTAGACATAGAGCAAGGAGAAAACTGACCAACACTGAAATCTTTATCTGTCTATTTGGGAGAGCAACAGAGTTTTGTCTACTCACTTATAGGCTGAAGAATAAAGCATTACATGCATCTTTTTCACTGACAGCTTAAAGAATCAAAATGATGACGATATTCCCAGATTCTTTTATTTCTTTTTCTTCCTTATGAAACTGACTCATAGCTAGACAAATTGGTTTGGGCTATAGAATTCACCAACTGCATCACTGCAGAGGGGTAACACCCACCACCCACTCAATGAGTGTCTTAGATATGACAATAAACTTCCTCATTGTGAGGTTCTAGTCTTGAAGTTTCAAGAATATGGAGTACCCCTTCATTACCATTACTCTTGATTCCACTCTCATTTGGAGTGGTAGTATCTGTTATGACCCCCAAATTGAAGAAGTTCTATTTGACCAATAGAATTTTTTTCAATTTTTTTTTTTTACTAGGGATTATTGTAAAGTAAGAAAAAGTTGTCTCTCTTTAGTCGAGGGTGACCCGAAGGCTCCCTTTTCAATAGCTACTACACCAAGGTGTAGGGGAGGGCGCTACTGGATTGCTCCACTTTACCCTTGATTCTTACCCTATAATGCTGAGTGTTAAGCAAGGTAGCATCAAGTACCATTTTTAAAGTCTTTGGTATGACTCAACCAAGTCTCCCATGCCATTGAACACTCTAACCATTATGCCAATGTCTGGTATAAGTGTGAAATAGCAATACTTGAAACCACTTAACTATGTGCAAACAATATATAGCAATGCTTGAAACCACCTAACTGTGTGCAAACAAATGAGCCCTAACTCATAAATAAAGTTGCCTACAAACTACTCACTTTCAAATCATATTTATAATATATAAGCAGGATTTGGCATTGAATAACCATTAAAGGTTGATATGCCATTAAATCAAATAACCATATCCTGACCCGTAACTTATACAGTTTCAACCAAAACTTGTTTTCCCAGTCGGCTGGGGTTGAAGAATACACCAACTGCACCTCTGCATAGGGGTAAGACTCCCCCAACAAGTATCCTGGTTATGACACTAAACAATCTAATGGTGAGGCTTCAGTAATACTGGAGCTTTGGGGAATATGGAGTATCTCTTCATTGCCATTGTTCCCAGACCCACTCTGACCTAGAATGGTAGTACCTGATAGGCACCAATAGGTCAAATAGAACTAAACTGTGTTCTTATTCTAAACTGAATTGTTTGAAATAGAACTGTTTTGAAATTTAACTGTTTGTAAACAAAAACTCTACTTGTACTAAAGTAATTTGTTTGAAATTCAGTTTGGCATTAAATGATCTGAAAAGAGTTGATATGCCGTAAAACAAACCAGCCAACCAAAACTTGTAGTGAATTAATCTTTTCTTGAAAACAAATACAGTGTGGGATTGAGATCATTTGGCTGACATACTTGATGGAGCCCATCTCTTCTACTAGTAATGTGTGACAGTGTCTAATAGGTTACTTGTTACCAACAATCCCTGATTTTAGTTATAAATACTATTGTAGTGAATTAAATATTTATTGGGTACCCCACATATTTTTTGTCTTGTGCCAGACTAAATTAAACTTAATAAAAAAATCAGTGAAACTTTTAAAATATGTCATATGATTTTAAACATGTCTGTGTAGTTCTGTGAGTCAAGAAAGTCAAGTCAGCTGAGTTATTCTTCATTTGTTGTTGCGTTGAAAGAAATCGTTTGATCTTGATAGTCATAAATATATTTTGCCATGAGCCTCTTTCTTGGTTTTAAATATTATTACGTCTTTTACTTTAAAAGTTCTTTAATTTGCTTACATCACCTGTTATTTCTCTGTACCTCCAGTTGCAACAACCAAAACATGTTCTTGATATCGTTATTCATTCGCTGTATATGTTTGGGGATAGGGGGTGCCTGTTGTATAATGGTTACTGTGAGAGGAAATAGACACAGCGAACCAAGTTCAAATCCTGGATGAGGCTGTTTGGATTTCATATAGCGTTGATACTCTTGGGAAAGGTATGAATTCAGTTATTCTCCCTCCAGCTATGGGTAAATAGTAGGGCAGACTAGGCTCTTTAACCTTGGTATGGCAGCCAATCTAAGAGAAGGAAGATTGAATTCAAACCTGTTAAACTCTGCTTAAAAATTGGCCTTGTGTCATATCCTGCTTGTGTAGTGGTGTAGGGGAAATATATGTATGGAAGGTGCAAGGTAACATAATGCATGTACTTATGTGATAGTTGCAAAGTAGGATAATGTGCATATTTTTATAGAAAATGCAGAGTAACATAATACATATGCATTATCAGAGGTGGAAAGTGGCTCAATGGATGTATTTGTATGGAAGGTGCTTGGTGACACAATGTATGTACTTGTATGAAAGGCACAGGCTGACATAATACACTAAATTGTAGGGAAGGTGGAGGGTGACAAACACAAAACAGGGTTGATGAACCAGAGTTCAAATTCTGTCTTTGGCTGTATATATTCACTTTGCACTCGTCTTTAGGTAAGGCATGAATCCACTTCTCCCTGCACTTGGTGAAAAAGTCTTATCACTGGTATATAACAGAGAATGCAGAATTCTTTTTCTTCGAGCACTTATTAGTACAAGGTAATAATGTCAATTCTCCTTGTCCTATAAAAATATAACTATTATACTGCAATCATACTTCTAAATGTAGGTTTTTATTGTGACTCTCCGGACAATTTTACAGTTGTTTGTAAATTTGGTTCAAAATAATAATCTGAATTGGGGGGAAAGTAACTAAGATTAAGATGAAAGAAATACTTATCAAAAATGAAATGGTTGACCATTCATTCAATAAAATTAGAATTCTGAATTTTATTAGAATGGAGATTATGGCATCATGTCTCTTGCTTTAGAGCTTCTTCACTTTGCTTACATCACCTGTCTTCTCTATCACCAATCACAACAGGAGCATGCCTGTCTGTAACCAAAACTTCATCACCACCACTCTCACAATTCCATTAGTTATTTTTATCACATTCTACCTGCTTTTATTTTATTTAAATTTTAATTCTAGATAAAATTGTTTTCTATTATTAATACTGTTGTCCTTATCTCCATACTAATAAAATACAATTGTATTTATTTATACAACTGAAAAGCAGTTTACAGTGTGAACAAGAAGGCTAATTTGCATATTGATCTTAAAAATTTGAATTTCATAGATATCTGTTATTGATTTCTGATTGTTTGGTTTTATTTTATTAAATGTATAAACAAAAAAATCATTGATTGATAAATCTTGAAAGAAATCCATAAAAAAATGTAATTTTATTCTTTGCTGCCTAATTTAGTTAAATAGTCAAATTAGGAGAATTTAGCAATGAAAGCCAGGAGTGAAGAGAAGAGCTAGCATCCAAGCTGCTCTATTCTTCGATTATACCTCTTGTTTCAAATAAGTTTAATGTTATGATTTAAATGATATTAAAGATTATTTTTATTTGTTTATTATTATTTTTTTTGCTTTGTCCAATATTAATATTAAAAAAAAAAATTTACACATGCACACACATACAGCAGTCCTATGTATAATTATATATAGACATTAAAAAAAATAAGTGTAATCTTTTTATATGCATTAAATTTAATATTTCATTACATTTAAACTTAAATACTTACACTGAGCAGAGGGCATGTATTTTTGCTTGAAAGATTAAAGATCATTTTACAACAAATTTATAAAGCAGGTGCTTCAGATAGGCAGGTTTCCTCAGAAAGAGAGATCTAAGTTCAAATCTCACCAGAGGCCTTTTTTTATTATGCTACTACTTAATAATTATGGAACAACAACAGTGATAGAAATTCAAATAAAAGAAGAAACAGTGAAAAATCATTGTTGTATATTGACCTCTGACTCGGCCAAGCTGTCAAAATAGGAAATGCACCTGTGTAAATAACAGGTGCACCTGGTTGAGGAATATCAGAATATAAACTTGACCGTGGACGGGTTGAATGAGTGTGATTTGTGATGCCCACAAGAAGAAGGTGGACGTTGAACTATTATATAACTCGGTGCACAGGAAGTTCATTCAATTGGAGATCAGACCAGGGAGAGAAGATGCTGGAATTAGAACATGTCCCAGTGAGGTTGGGTCCCCAGGCCCCCAGTTGAGCAGCCCAGGAGAACGGGAAAGAAACACTGTTATGGCCATAGGAGTGGGGGGTCAATATGTTGCAGTTCTGTTCGGTCTCCAACTCCCTCTCACAGTAAAACCTTTAGTAACCCTTTCGAACAAAGTGAGAGGTGTATTTTTCTAAAGAACTGTGTCGCTCGTCTTTATTGTGGCGTTATGATTCTGCATGCAGATGTATATGTATTATGTGGCTATACAACATCATTTCCATGCTGCAACTTGTGTAAGTTAAAGGACTGAGAGTTTTCCTGTGAAATCTGTGCCTGTAACCTCTGGCACAAGATAATCCTAGCCAATAGCTAATCCCATTTTGATCTGGAACTATGTAGGTCAGCTGATAAGTTCATTATAAATCATCATCATCATCATCAAGTTGTGTTGACAGTATGGATTACCCTGACTCACTCTCTTCATCTGTCCCAATCATCCATCGCTCCCGGCAAGTCTTCTAAATTACAACCTGTGTCTGCACTGTACTGATGTAAATAAGTTTGTGCTGCTTGGCCAACACTGGCATGTCTGTGCATAGGGTTCCATAGAAGAACGTCATTAGTAAAGCATATATTGTGTTTGAGTTATTTATGGGAGAAGGGTTCTTGATATCAGGGATAGTGTCTGTAAATATAAAAAGTATAGATGCAGAAATCAACACTGCATGAGGAGTATCAGTTTCATGCCTTCCAAAGTTTTTTGACCCTCTTAGTTGAATAGACTCTATATAGTTTACTGGGAGGATTACCAAATGGAAAAATTATTTGGTGCTGGATTAGGGGAGATAGTTTCGTTTTTTTCCTCTTTTTTTTTTTTAATTTTATAACCAAAGAAATCAATAAAAAAACAAACAAATATGCACACACTTATGTGTGTATTTACCCAACCACTCCACCACAGGTAAGATATGACACAAGGTCAATTTGTAAAGCAGAAAAAAACTAGTTTGAATTCCAAGTTTTTCTTCTAGACTGGTTGCTAACCAAGGCTAAAGATATCAATCTGCCCTACTATTTACCTATAGCTGAGGTGATTGATTGATGCCATTTTTATGGGCATTAGCATACATTGAAATGCAAACAGTTTTATCGAGGATTTGAATTCTGATTGCCGATTCTATTTCTTAAGACAGAATAACTGTTGGGTAATACATTAATGTTTGTTGGCCAAAACAAAAGAAATACTTAAAAAGATATTTAGAGGAGCAGACACTAATTTCTTATGCAACCAGCCTCCTACATGTAATACCAGCTCATTAGCTTTAGTATCAATATTTGTTTTTTTTTAATGGAGTTGAGGGTGATTGCTTAAATTTAAATGTAACATATTTTGTGCTGGGAAATAGTGTGTGTGAGTGTGTGTTCGAGATTGATACATATTTAATTGAACATTAGAGACATTTTTTGTCTGCATATTTTCTCTATCGAGAAGACTTACTATGCATCTTTCTGATACCAGTTCCATTGCCCAATATCTAAAAAAAAAACATTCATGCCTGACAACTGAATTTCAGAAAATTCTTACTGAAAACGCAACAATATTAGAGCAACAAAATAGCAAGCAAAAACTACAGATACTCAAGGTGCTACATATTAGAAATAGACAACCCAAACTAAGTACTAACCTACTTAAATGTCTTTAGCTACTGCTGCTATTTATAGAAACAAATTTAAAAAATAAATGCTACACAATATGCCAGTATAAATGCTCATTCCTACAAAGTAGCAATGTACATACAAAAGTTACATCACTTTTGCAATACATCCCCCACTGATGATGGCCCAAGATTGGGCAGAAAGTACTTAGGAAATAAGTAATTATGGAAGGTTTATTAACCAATTCCCACCAGATATCATAAGATTGATACGGCAACTTGAAAGGATTAACAAAAAATATGTCAACAAAAATTGTCTATAATGTTCAATAAAATATGTATCAATGTGTGTATGTATATATATATATATATATACGCACACAAGACACCATGTGCATCAACACACATGTAGTGGAGGGGGTGTCCTCGTGATGTAATGGTTAAAGTGATGGATCGTGGAATCGTAGTAAGTGAGTTTGTACTCCAGTCGCGCTATTACGTTCACTTTCGGCCACATCCTCTTGGGAAAGGTATGAACCCCTAATCTTCCCAGCTATGGGTTAACTAGTCCCACTACCGTTCTTCTAGGAGAATAGCTTTGGCATAAATTAACCTACAAAGGTTGATATGCCATTAAACAAAGAAATTAAACCAAACACATGTAGTGGTCCCCTGCCATTGTACCAATGAGATAGGAAAGGGAATGTAGACCAGGTAAGGGATTCAGTTCTTCTACATGACCCCAAGATGTATTACATCTCTTTCAAGGGATCTGCATTATGTTTTTGCTGGCAGAATCTTATAATTTAAAATCGGCAAACCATGGCTTTCTGACCAAACTCAATAGTCAGAAAATGGCATGTAGTAAAAAAAAGAAAATGTTTTCCCTGACAGTTTTTCTCTCTTGTATCATCTCTCATTACAAGTTCATCCTGTCTCTCTATGTTCGTAATTAGCTTACATTTGATTTTCTTCCTAAGAACCGCCTTGACTTTTATACATGCTGTCACTCTTATGTTCCCACAATCCTCCTCATTTCTGGTCTAATGCAAATAGAATATCTACACCATGTTCAACTTCACTTTTCTTTTTTTTTCTTTCCTTATTTCCTGTTAAGGTAAACAACTTTTCAGCCTTTACTTTCTATATTTAGACTGCAGTTTGAAAAGAAAGTTGATGACACAAAGTCAATGATGGAAATCTACCAACTTATATAATCAAATGTAAATTTCTGTTGTGGGTTGTTTGTAGCTTTGAGCTGTGGATAACTTTTGACTTTTTCATAACAACAGTTGGCTATTTCCATCTAAGTCTGCAGATTGATAAGCAACTCGGTAAATAGGCAGATATTAGCTGCTTATATTTCTCGAGTATCTTTCAAAGTTGATCTCCTACCTCATCTCTCTATCTTCTCTTCTCCACTTGAGAGCCGTTTCTTAAATATCAAAATTATTTGTAATTATCTTTTTATCAAACAAGGCTTCACCATCCCTATTTTCTCAGCCGAAATAAAATAAAAATTCTGATATCAATCCATCTCAGCCTCTAAAAAATCCACTTGTAATTGTGGGTCCTGATTATAATGTTAAACTGCATCTGATAGTGGGGCTGCATTTTTAGAATTTTGGAAATATAGAGAATCACTTGATTGCCATTACTTTCAGATCCACTCGAACTCAATCGTAGTACATATTAGGGTCTCAATTATTCGTCAAATAGAACTGTTCAATTCTTTTACTAGGGATTATTATTAATATCAAAATATCAAATAGAATTATTAGTGTTAGCAATACTTGAAACCAATTAACTGTTTGCCCAGTCAGCTTGGGGGGGGGGGCTGTAGAATACACTGACTGCCGCTCTGCAGAGGAGTAAAAAAAAACCCAACGAGTGTCCTGTATATGACACTAAACAATCTGATGGTGAGGTTCCAGTAATGCTGGAGCTTTGGGGAATGGGGAGTACCCCTTCATTGCCATTTCTCCCAGGTCTACTCTGGCTTGGAATGGTAGTACCTGATGGGGCCCTATCTATGGGTTAAATGGAACTAACAGCATATTTATGCTAAACTGAATTGTTTGAATTAGAACTGTTTGACTAAACTGAATAGCTTGAAATAGAAATGTTTTTGACAATTAAACTGTGTACTTATATTTATACTGTGTACTTTTGCTAAACTGAATTGTTTGAAATGGAACTGTTTTTGACATTGAAACTGTACTTACACTAAACTGATTTGTTTAATATAGCATATTTAGCCAACCCCTCCGCTCGGGCAGGATGTGACACAAGGTCAATCTTTTTAAACGGAATTTAACAGGTTTGAATTCTGTTTTCCTTCTCCAAGGCTGAAGAACCTAGTCTGCCCTACTATTTACCCCTAGCTGGAGGGAGAATAATTGGATTCATACCTTTCCCAAGGGTATTAGTGCTATGTAAAATGCAATCAGTCTTGTCCAAGATTTGAACTCGTGTTGCCGTGTCCATTTCCTGCGACGATAACCATTACACCACGGGCACCTCCTATATTTGTTTAATATAGAACTGTTTTCACATTTAACTGTGTAAACAAAATCTATACTTATACTAAAGTGAATTAGAGCTGTTTGAATAAACTGAATAGCTTGAAATAGAAATGTTTTTGACAATTAAACTGTGTACACATACTAAACTGAATTGTTCATAATAGAACTGACTATTTGCATAAAAATAAATTTGGCATTAAATAACCTACAAAGGTTGATATGCCATAAAATCCAACCAACCAATTAACTGTATGCAAATGAATGAACTTACAAATCTATTTGTAGTTATTTTTAACAAAACAATAATCTATTAATTCTGTGTTAGCAGTTTCTCCAAAGCCAACATACTTTGAACAAAGAGGATAAGGTTTTCTGTCACTTTTTAATATTTCAAAAAACAAGAGTTGGTAGTCATGAGAGGAGAGTAAATTTTTGTTTTACCAACTTTTACTCTATCTTGTTTGGTTATATTTTTGAGTCCAATCCCAGTCAGCACATTTTGCAATTTTAAACTGATTTCTATAAATCTTTTTCAATAATTGATTTTTTTTCAATCAATACTCATTTGAACGACTTAGATATCCATATGTAGGGGTCCTTGTTTCTCCAGCAATATCTTCCATGTCTTGTTTGATTAAAGATTACATCTGTTATCAAAATTCCCAATTTTTGACCTGGATTGTATCCACCTGGATTTGCATCTGGTCCCATCACACAGAATCTAGAGAATCATAAGATTATTCAGGATGCCATGGGGCAACAATGCTTTGGCTCTATTCAAAGTCATCTTCATATCAAGTTTTTGTTAATGGTACACACTTATGATGGTTAGTTGAAAAGTTCAGAGGTTGACCGAGATACTTTCTCAGAATCTGGTCAAATGAGGCTTATTTTTCAATGAAACCACTCTTGCCGTTTATGCACTTCTTCCACTGGTGTTGCAGCACTTGGATCCCACTAGTTGTATGAACTTTTCAGCCCAATTTCGTATTTGGTGCAGAAAGAACATGTTTAAAATAACCATTAAAATGCATCTGTCAAGCAGGTTGATAAATAAAGAAACAGCCATACCAACATCATTTATATATAACATAAAGTAACAACCTTAGTCGAGGGTGACCCGAAGGCTTCCTTTTCGATAGCTACTACACCGAGGTGTAAGGGAGAGCGCGACTCCTTTCCCTGGATTGCCCCACTTTACCCTTGATCCCTACCTTATATTGCTGAGTGTTAAGCAAGGAGGCATCAAGTCCTATTTTTTTGAGTCTTTGGTATGACTCGACCTGGGATTGAATCTGGCTCTCCCGGGCCATTGGCGAACACTCTAACCAATGTCTCGACCCACTTTGGACAAGAAAATTCTGGAAAAAATTCTTATGTATGATATGTACTGACTTTTAAGAATTTCTAGCAGCTAAAAATTCAACCTAAATTTTTTTAACGTTTTATTGGTTTGTATTGACTAAAAAAGAAGATTTTCTATAGTTTGCATTATGTCTTAAAACACAAAATTGACACAGTGAAAGAGATATCCATGTTCGCTCGAAAATTCTACCTCTGGTATATGAACTTGGTCTATTAATTTTAGTGGCTTGCCATCTAATGACGAGATTGCATCATCCTGATTAAAACACATAAACTCCTGTCTTTAATTGGAATCATTTTGAGATGAGGCTTCTTAATTTTTATTTATTGTGGACTTTTTGTCCTCATCTTAGTAGTTCTTTGTGTTGTTTCTTCTTTCACTACGTTTCGGCCAAATTTCACCTCTGGCCATCTTCAGGTGATTTTACCGTGACCTCGGATGAGGACAAAAAGTTTGCAATAAATAAAAATTGATTCACATAAACTCCTGTTTTATCTGAGTTGCCATGGAGACCAATATGGGAATGACATAAGGATGTTGTGAACTGTTTTGAATAAATCCTTGAAACAGCACCCTACAAAACAGCAGTTGTAAATCCACTTACCTCCCATCTCTCAAACTATCTGAGTATGATGAGCAAGACATGTTGGGTACTGCTGGTGAGGAAGTAACAATTAACTGAAGAGTTATATTTTTCTATGGACTCCTACACATGGACATACCAGTATAGATCAAATGGCAAAGTATTACATTCATAAGCTCTGTGTGGGCACTAGATGCTGTCTTGAGGACTTGCCAAGTATGATAGCCAATAGGAATGGATAGTGAGAAAGTCAAAGGAATCTGTATTGTTGACATGTTTTGATAGTGATGATTGTGTGTGTGTATGTGTATATATCATCATCATAATCATCATGTCGTGCTGCAGGCACGGATATCCCTGACCCTCACTCGCCACTTCTCCCTATCGTTCATCGCCTCTGGCAGGTCTTCAGGGTTACATCCTGTATACTCACATAGTTGCTGTATGTATGTTCAAGCTGGTCGTCCTGCTTTTGCCCAGCCATATTTGGGGGTCCATAGGAGTACATTACTTATGAGCTCGTCCCTGCTTCTCCAGCAGTATCCTGCATGTCTGGTTCGTCTGACTTGGATAGTTTTCGTGATGGGAGGCAGGTGGCGGTATAGTTAGTGCTTTGTGGGGTGTTGCCGCCAGGACTTGTTCGATGTTGCTCGCAACATTCAGACCTGACCGATAAAATGAAATGCAGTTTCTTCCAGGCAGCGGTCGTCCAAGTAGTGCATCCATACAGCAGTATCGATACGACCGCTGCCGTATGGATGCACTACTTGGACGCTAACTAAACGGCTGGAGAAGAAGCTAGATGGCAATATATATATATATATATAAAAATTTCAAAATGAATAGATCCACTAAGTGATTTGTATTTTTTTAAGAATTATTCATTTCATTCTTACATATGTGTATGTTTCCAGCGGTTGCTTTGTTCAGAGAACATATGTGGCACTCAATGAGATTCAAACTCACTTATGTAGGTTTGTTAGTTGAATGTTTTTTCTTAGGTTTTGTATTGGTTTATATAGAAGTCACTGTTGTGTGTTAGATTTCTCATTTTTTGTCTTTGTTTTTAAGTTCTAGATTTTTTTATTATTTCTATGAATAGTTCTGGGTTGTTTTTGTTGTAGGTTGTGACATATGCTAGGGGTTTCTCGTTGTTGTAGATTTTTCAGGTTCTTTAATTCTCTTTGGGGTATTTTTTTCAGCTAATTTGAATTCCCTATTTATTTTATTGTTGTTGGGGTAACCTCTCTGGTGTCAGGTTGCATGTAGTTCCTTGAGGTGAGTTTTTCTGAGATCTTTATCAGTGATTATGGTGTATATTCTATATGCTAGAGTGTAAGGGATGGATTTTATACAGTTTTTAGGGTGGTGGCTATTGAAGTGGAAGTATTGTTGGGTGTCTCTGGGTTTGTGGTAGATATCTGTGGTGATTTCATCATTTTTGTTTTTTATGAGGATGTCTAAAAATGGTAGTTCTTTTGAGCTGTGCTCCATCGTGAATTTTATTTTGGAGTGTAGGTTTTGTAGCTGGTTGTGTAATTCATGTATATATCCCCATGGGCATTTCCAGAATATGAAACGATCATCTAAATATCTTTTCCAGGACTTAGTAAATTCTCTTTTTATGTTGTTGCCATATTTTTTCCTATAATTTCGTATAGATTTTTTTCTAAATATGCTACGGTTAGGGTGGCATATGTTGGTGTCATTTTAGTTTTCATAGCTGTTCCTAGGGTTTGGATGTAATTAACATTATTGAATTGGAAGGAGTGTGGGCGTTTTTGAAAAATTGATATCATTTTGTGATCTAATAACTTGACCAAGTTTCATTCTAATGATGTCAAAATTTAACAGCATTTGTGTAACATATTGACCTTCGATGCAGCCGTTAATCAAGAAACAGGTGCATCCGGTCAAAGACATCAAGATATAGCCTTGACTGTGGATGGGTTGAATTGGGTGCAAATGTGCCGCTCACAGGAAGCAGGTGGGCGTCAAACAATGACATAACCTGGTGCGACAGGAAGTTCAGTTAGTTAGAGTCAGTTTGTTGCAGTTCAAGGCAGTGAGAACCAGACCTAGCAGAGGGCTGGGCCCTCAGGGCCCCCGGTTGAGTAGCCCAGCAGAATGAAAAAGAAGTGCTGCTAAAGACAGAGGAACAGGGGGTCAATATGTTGCATTTTGTTCAGTCTCCAACTCACCTCTCACGCATAACCCTTTTGTAACCATTTCGAATAAAGTGTAAGAGGTATATTTTTTAAAGAAGTGTGTTCGTTCATCATTATTGTTGATTTTTGTTTCCGCATGTATATGTGTAATGGTTGTGACTATGCAACATGTGTGGAAACAACACAAAAATTCTATGTTTAATGTTTAAACCCCTTTTTCTTTTCAAGTGAATCAAATTTCCATACCTAAAAAGAAACATTAAACATAGAATTTTTAATTTTTTTTTCTATTTATGCTGTAAAAATTTGAGATCATTTGAAAAAGAATTGGTTGAGTTATTAGTTGACAAAATTTATCAATTTTTCTGAAACACCATTTGCATCTCAAATGATATCAAATTTTTTCAAACACTCTGTATATAGGGCAGACTTCATTTAGAAGTTGAAGAATATCAAAAATAATTTTTTTTATCTTTTTTATTTAATGATTCCAACAGCTAAATATTTTTGAAAATGTTTCCCATTCTTTTTAACTGGTTTTCTTCTATCTTGAATTGCAGATCGAAAGTCTGGAGAAATTTCCCCAGTTCCGGATCAGACGACTTCCCCTAAACTTAAACAGCAAATCAGTGTGGATAGTCTGCTGACCCCGAATGGAGATTTGGGTAAATCGTCTCCTTTTCTTGTTTATTACTCCTCAACTCAAAACGAAGGTGCCACTTCTTTGCGTGTAGATTCAGTTGTCAACTCAAAATGAGGGTGCCACTTCTTTGCATGTAGATTCAATTGTCAATTAATACTCGTATCTTCAACTCTGGAATCTGTTTCCAAAAGAGATTTACCTGTTTGCCTGTTGTCACTATTTATCATTTTTCTCTGGATACAAAATAACCAAAAATACTTAAATACATCTTAAGAAATGTTAACTCTTGATACTTTTGTCAAAAGGTTGTTAAGGTGATGAACCAATCTGGACAGTGAACTGTGGAGCTTGCCTGATACTCTCTGAGTGCTCCTCACCAGATTTGCCACTCTGGCTTGGAGCATGATCTCTGAATCCACATTTTAGGCTTACATAACAATGCTCAATCATCTAGGTTTTTGCACCCCAAGTGAAATTTCTTCAACCTTCTGGTTGCTGGACTGTGTTTTCGCCTTTCATACTTCATATATATTGCGTGCAAAAAAAAAAAAAAAAAGCTACTAAGCAACAACTACGCAAAAAATATAAATATAAATGTACAATGAATGTAATTCCCTAACCACTAGGCATAAAATAACCCTAGATAGGTTGACATGCCACTAAAATCAGTTGTTTTCAATTTTTTCACTTTATTCTTTAAGTTATACTCATATCTTTAATGTAAAACTTCCGTCTCAATACTTTTTGATCACCGCTCTTATGCAATAGTTATCGACATCATTTCAAGAAGAAAGAAAAACATATTTTCTAATATTTTCCTCAAAGGTTTGCAATGAAAGCATTTCCATTTTTGAGGTAGGAAAATTTTTGATAGCCTAAATAATTGTCTACTGGTTGTTGAATGTTTTTATCTTAGATGAATAATTTATCAAGATGCTTGATCATAAAGAAAAAGTGGGAGTTCCCAAGGTGTAGTGGTTAACGTTCTGGACTGCAACATCATAGTAAGTGTGAGTATTCTTTTGTAAAGCTCAGTAGCTATGAGTCCGCACTCATTTGCATAAAAGCGATGAGTTACAAGTTGAAGTGAGATTATATGGACATCGGGGCATTCCATTATTCGCAAGCGGCTAAGTCCATTCTCTGGACAGTGGTTGGTTGATGGTCCAGTGAATGGGTATATGAATGTATATATAAAAACTGGCTTGCTTCAGTCATGTTTCGGGCTCAGTATTTAGTTACCGCCCATTTTATTTTTTGTCTGCCAGCTAGACATTTGCTGGGGCCACTGAACCGGTAAGTGTTATTATTGTTGTTTATTCTGCACATTAGAGCAGTGACTTCTATATCTCCCCACCCCTGAGTAGGCAAGGTTGTTTAGGCTTGGCCTGTTATGTGGTAATAATCTGGATTGAACTTAAGGAATTCTCAACTATCAAAGGTGTGGTGATGTATATGTAGCTTGTTTGGTGGGTTTAATTGCTGTGCATGTGCCATTACCAGAAGATGTTGAGGGACAGGGGTGAAGAGTGGAGCATTGTTTGTGGGAGTTATTGGTTCTGGCATTGCACTTGGTATTGGGGTTGGTGTGGGCTTGAGTTAGCACTTTCTGAGGAAACGGCAGTTCCTACGCTTGATCCTTCCTGATCCATCAACCCTGATTCGGTATTGTCGATCTGGTAGGGCAGTGATGATTTTTTCCCGTTGTGTTCCATCTGTGATTGAGTGAGCTTTGGATAGCTACAGTGTCACCAGCTTGTAATGGGAGAAGGTTGCGGGTATATTTGTTATACCTTTCTACTATTTTTGTTTATTTTGTTTGTTTTCTTTGTTTAACGGCATATCAACCTTTGTAGGTTATTTAATGCTAAAGCTATTCTCCTAGAAGAACAGTAGTGGTACTATTTAACCCATAGCTGGGAGGATAAGGGGGTTCATACCTTTCCCAAGGGTATTTGCCCGAAAGTGAACGTAATAGCGTGACTGGAGTACAAACTCGCTTACTACGATTCCGCAGTCCATCGCTTTAACCATTACACCACAAGGACACCCCACCTACTATTTTTGTATTGCAGTGGTGGATGATTTCCTTGCTACCCATTCAGGGTGTGGCTTGTAGAGGATTAGCTGTGAAGTAATGGAATCACAGAGTTGGCTGTGATGTAGTTGCACCGATCATAGGCCAATACTTTGGATTGGGGTATTTTGGTACTGCAAGATGGTCCGGGCAACATTGTCATTGTCTAAGTTTGAATTTCAGTTGCACTATTACATTCACTTTTAGGCTAATGTCCCTTGTGAAATATCTGAACCTACTCATCCTCCATCCCAGCTAGGGGTTAAGTAGTACTACTCCTGTTCTATAACAAGAATGGCTTTGGCATTAGATAACCCCAAAAAGTTGATATACCATTAAAGAAAGAAACCAATAGCCCAGTCCGTTAAGGCTGTAGAATAGACCAACTGCATCTCTGCAGAGAAATAAAAGCTGCCCTCTCATGAGTGTTCTGGATATGACATTAAACCATCTGAGAGTGAGGCTCCAGCCTTAGAGATTTAGGGAATGTGGAGTACTCCTTTATTGCCATTGCTCCCAGTTCCACTCTGACTCGGAGTGGTAGCACCTGCTAGGGTCCTGTCTATAGGTCAAATAGAACAAACTGTGTGCAAACAAATAACTTGTGTTGAATTGTGGTTGATATATAGCAATACTTGAAACTATTTAACTGTGTGCAAAAAAAAATCTCCTGTTCATTTAAGAATGATATCTACAAAACATGTTTACAAATCATATATATATATATATATCCCATAAAACCCAACCAAACTAAATCAAATCATGTGTATTTAATATATACAGGGTGAAATGATAAAATTGTCGTCCTAAAGAAAACAACGCTACAGCATTATTTTAAAACTTTTATTGAAAAAATCAATTCAGGTGACTTGATTATGTAGTAGAGCTGACATCTATTCAATGTAGCCGCCTTCAGCCTCAATCATCGCCTCGATACGGATCCGCTTTTCCACAAGCGCTGGTGGGAGCTCAGTGAATACTCGGTGGATGGTGGCGATCAGGCTGGCTTTGGTGTTGTGGTAGGTCATATTGGTGATGTTCTCGACGTATGACCAAACGAAGTAGTCCAGCGGGTTCAGATCGGGGGAGGAGGAGGGGGGGCATGACGGACTTGATTAGCCTGAGGTTCTTTGTCTTCTCAGTCAAGATCTGGCTTGTCTGGTGCCTGTAGGACCTACACTTCAAGTCGTCCTTCACACATGCATTCACAGCTGTGTGTGAGACGCCTAAATCTCTGGCAGTCTGCCGAATAGGCCGCTGGGGTGTTTCATCAATGATTGCCTGGACCTTTTTGATGAACTCCTTAGTCTGGGTTTTCCTGGTGGTGTCCTTCTGCTCCACTACCTCCAAAAGGTCGTCCAATGCATTGAGCTGTACCCTCAAGTGTTGAACCATCTGGATTTGCATTTTGAGGCTGCTGGCAATGGTCCTGTTGTCATAACTTGGATCGGTAGAGAACATGAGTTGTACAGTGGTGCACCTCCGATCTCGCTCATTGAACATTGTGTCACTTTCAAACATGATAGAAGGTTCTTATCACTCTTGGTATTTGTACATAACTGGCCAACTAGTAAATGGTCTGCAACAAAAAAAGAAAACCGGTTTTCATTAAACGGAAATGGAATCATGTCATCTTTTCTATGGCGACAATTTTATTGTTCCACCCTGTACAAAGAAGATTTGACATTAAATAACCTATAATGGTTGATATGCCATAAAACCCAACCAAATCAAATCATATATATTTAATGTATATGTATAAAGAGGATTTGGCATTAAATAACCTACAATGTTTGATATGCCATAAAACCCAATCAAATCAAATCCTATATATTCAATATATATGTATAAAGAGGATTTGGCATTAAATAACCTCCAAGGGTTGATATGCCATAAAATCCAACCCAAATAAACAAAGAAACTAAACGATAAAGGAAAAAGGAAATGTATAGAAGATGCTCTATAAGTCCATTTCATTAGAATCATTGAATGACGAGGGAATTAAAAGAAACTAAGAAAATATCATCATCGCCAAGTCAACTGTTCATTTTTAAGTTGTATTAACTCTAAACATTTCCTATTTGTATTGAATGACAGTTTGTTGTTATTTATCTGTTGTTAATACCTTCAAGTTAATCAATGCTCTTTCTAATAATTATGGCTCTTTAGTAATTGTCTATTTGGAGAAAGTTGTTGATCATCAGAGATGCTATTGTTAGAATATTTTACATGGCAGTCGGTCTTCTGAGCCATTAACCAACTTTTGCTGATTCATTCTAAAGTGTGTATTAACCCCACGTCCATGTCCCACCAGTAGAAGATAACAGAAGGTCAATTTTGAAGCAGAGTAAATATGGCTTGAATTCAAAGTTTTCCTTCTTATAGACTGGTTGCCTAACTAAAGCTAAAGAACACAATCTGCTCTACCATCTACTGAGGGGGAGATGGATTCATGCCTTCCCAAGGGCATTTGTATGAAATAAAACCTGGTGAACATTTTTGAACCCATTGAGAATATTTACCGTCTATGTTATCTGAAGGTTTAACTATCATTACATAAGATCTGTGTGTAGGGGATATATATATAAAAATTTACCACTTTAGTGTGTGTGTGTATATATATATATATACTGAAGTGGTAAAAATTTAGATTTCTCTTATCTGAAGGTTTCATTTTCCACACATTATAAAATTTACCTCTGTGTGTGTGTGTATATATATATATACTTAGGTGCCAAAAATTCAGACAGCTACTTGAACATGTTGCTCCTCCATTTACCTGAATAAGAAAATTTGTGTTCTGATTTTGGCATTAAACTATATCTCATGCCTCCAGTTTTGGATTTCTGGCAAGTTTGAAGTAATTCTTCATTGCCATTACTTCCAGGTCCACTCTGATTTGGAGTGATAGTACCTGTAAGGGTCCCTTCTATGGATCAAATAAACAGTACAAAATATTAGGAATTCACATTAAAATGACTAGTGATAAAACCTTTGTGTTGAAGGTGCAAACAAACGAAGAGTTGGATTGAAAGATCCACATTTTCGGGTTGGATTTAATGATTAACAAGTCATAGCAGAGCATAGTTCCCCCCCCCAACCCCCCCCCATCTGTCCGTTTTTTAACATAAAAGCTTTTAAAAAGTTAGATATTGCCCCTCTCTTTTGTTGAAGAATGAAGAATTTAAAGAACGTTTGAATGACACAGGGTATTTTGGTAGCATGGGACAGATTTAGAAGAATGAAGGAAGCCGGATGATTATGTGATGGTATAAAAACGGAAGAATTAACCACAGTTCAAGCAAACGAAATTATTACTGAGTTTGCCCAGTCGGTTGGGGCTGTAGAATACACCGACTGCTTCTCTGCAGAGGGATAAGACCCTTTCCTCCAATGCGTGTGCTGGATATGACACTAAACAATCTGATTGTAAGGTTCCAGTAATGCTGGAGCTTTGGGGAATTTAGAGGACTTCTTCATTGCCATTGTTCCCAGATCAACTCTGACCTGAAGTGGTAGCACCTGATAGGGTCCTATGTATGAGTCAAATAGGACTTATGCTAAACTGAATTGTTTGAAAAAGAACTATTTTTGACATTGAAACTGTATTTATGCTAAACTGAATTGTTTGAAATACAACTGTTTTGACATTTAACCAACCAACATATTACTGAGTACTCAATACATGTGGCCTTGTGCCAGACTCTTCTAAGCTTGATTATTGATAATTAGGGAGACATAAGTATTTTTTCTCTTTTACTTAATGTCTTACAATAATTTTGACTGATGCTGTTTTTGTCAAAAAGTTTTTATCAACTTGTGAAATATTTTTCATTTGTTTGCCAGGTGAGGGCAGTTTGTCATTGGATGCATCTGCGGCTGTAGGGTCAGGTCGACCTCGTTCTTTGCTGCTCAGTGCAGATTTCATGCAAGAATTAGATGGAGACATGGGTAAGCACCTGCATACTTTTCTTTCAAATCTTATTTTTATTTTATTGTATTCAGTCATTTTAACGGCTAAAAGAACAGGATTAATTATGCTATGAATCAGTACTTTAGCCTTGGATCGGTGTGTTTTGTGTTTACCCGACCCCTCTGCTATTGACAGGATGTGACACAAGGTCAATTTTTAAGCTGCTTTAAATTCCAAGTTTTCCTTGGCAAGTGACTTTGAAAAGAAATATATCAATAGTCACCCAATTTTTTAACTCTCACAAATACTTTTCCAGTTTTATATCAATGCGCTAAGTCACTATTTTCACTCAATAAAACCACTGACGTAATTATATGAATAGATCCAGATCCCAAGATCTGAATACTGGGTGGTTAACATTACATCAACTGGAAATGTGAAACAATGTTCCAAATTTATAGTGTTGCCCATGCATTTTATATATATATATATATATATAAATGAAGTACCTGTTTATATCGTGTAAGAGTTCAAGACTTGGATTGACTCTGCTGCTTTCCTGTTTTTTGGGGTTTTTTTTTTTTTTTAATTAAAACTTAACATTGAATCATTACAAACAATAATTGTTTCTATGAATAGATAAATCCCTACAGAAAACAGATTTATCAATTATAATTTTTTTTCTGTCATATGAAGTTATGAACTTTTCTATAAAATTTCAGTGACTTTTGTGAGATTTACCAGTTTAAAGATTTTTGTTTTTTGTCAAGAATTCTTAAATTTAATGAAGCATTAATATTATTCAATTATTTTGCATTTTCTGTCATATTTGATTAAATCTGAATAATTATTTGGATAATGTAAATAATTCGAAATTTTTTTTTTTCTTTGTAAGTTTGTAAATTTAAATCATCTGTGATTATGCCTTGCAGCAACATAGCTTCCAGCTGATTAGTGTTCATTGTTTAGGATACACACTCAGAGAGTTCTCATGAAGAACAAATATTTATTTTAATATATTCCTGTGTCCATTACGTTTAGCAAATTTAGAAGCTTTACATCAAACTGCAATTGAAAAGAGACAAAACTTGCTTCATTTTTGTGTGTGTGTGTGTATATATATATATATATGTTTGTGTTTACCAACCCCTCTGCATGGGAAGGATGCAACACAAGATCAATTTTTAGCAGAGTTTAACAAGTTTGAATTCCGAGTTTTCTTTCTCCTAGACTTGTTGCCTAACCTAGTCTGCCGTACAATTTACCCATTGATGGTGGGAGAATAATTGGATTCAAGGGTATTAGTGCTATGTGATATGCAATCAAACTCATCGAGGATTTGAACTCATGTCACCATGTTCATTTCCTATGATGACAAAAATTATTATTTTTTGCTAATCCTTTCGAATTGTGATATTGATCTTATGATTTTGGGCTGGAATTGGTTGATAAACCTTCCATAATTAGTTATTTCCCAAGTACATTCTGCCCAATGTTGGGCCATCATCAGGGGAGGATGTATTACAAAAGGGATGTAACTTTTGTATGTACATTACTAGTTTGTAAGAAGAGCGTTTGTACTGTTTTTTAATGTCACATTTACTTTTTGAATTTGTTTCTATAAATAGTATCAGTAGCTAAAGACATTTAAGTACATTAGCACTGGTTTCAAAATTAATTCTATTGAGTTTGGGTTGTATGTTCCTAATATGTAGTGCCTCGAGAATCTGTAGTTTTTACTTGTTATTTTAATGTTTTAATATTGTTGTGTTTTTGGTAAGAATTTTGCGTAATTCTATGGTGGGTGTGAATGTTTTTTTTAAATGCTGTGCAATGGAACTGGTATCAGAAAAGTGCATTGTAAGTCTTCTCGATAGGGCAGTTAAACAGACATATGTATTGTTGTTTTCAGAGATACTATCTCCTAAAAGACATTTAAACTGATATATAACGTTTTTTTTTTATAATACTCCAATTGAGGGAGAGGAATTATTTTTAATGACCAAGTTGGAGGTTTTAAATTTATTATAGTATATAATAAGTTTTATTTAAAAAAAAATTTTTCATTAGGATCAGTGGGGAGTATGTTTCTTTGAATCAATGTTTTTAATATTTTTTCATCTAATTTATAATTGTAATGCATTTGGTTGCATTAAAAAAAGTTTAATAAATGTTTGTTGACAGGTTGTTCAAAGTGCTACTGGTACTATGTAAGCTAATACTATCATAGTCAGGTCATTGGCAACTAAACTGCTACCCCCATTGAGTTTGAAGTGACTGACTAGACAACAAGACTGGTTAAAGGGTAGAGGAAGATTGGATAAATGGCCATCTTGCACATTTTTCCAGAAAGAGTTCAACCCCTTAATCTTTGTCAAGATATCTAACCCTGATATAATCTGTGCAGTTGATGGGATAATTGGTTGTCTTGCTTCGGCTTGTCACTGAATAATAATCCTGAAAACTTAGAAAGTGGTATTAGTGTTGTACAAGCATTGGTCGCTATAATACTATGAGGCACAGATGTTCTCTTACAATCTTTTATTCATTCTATTCACCTTTCTCTTGCAAAAGGCTCATGGCAATAGAAGTGTGGCAAAGTATGTAGACCTGACCAGATGGAAGCATGCAGCTACATATCTACACGTAGGCAGCAGGAGTCTTATCCTAAAACCATTATGTCCTCCATGACAGGGACTGACCCTGAGCAGCACTATTCAGGAGAGCACTTTTTGCCTTGACTCGTTCAGAAGGAGCAAGAAAAGATGAACTAAACAATGCCTGTCACTTCAACACTGGTTAATTTCCAGCAGCTAACGGTGGTTCATTTTTTGGCAGGAAGAAAAGAATTATACAATCATTTTTACATGACCGAATTAAACTTAACATCAGCTGTTGGAATGTTAAACTCTTCTATGTCAGAGTTGTCCAAAGCTAACAGAAAAAAGAACGGCACTTGTGAGAAAAAAACTTCAGAAATTGCTGATTGATATTGTTGCTCTTTTGGAAATTCGGCTGTCAGAGGACGGATCAGCTGATTGAAGTAACAACAATTTGAAAACTCTTTTCGGAAGAAAAGGAAAAGGGTGAATGATGTGAAGGAGGCGTTGGATTGGTTGTCAAAAAACTAGCAAAATTTTTGTAGTTTTCTTTAGATGTTACTGATCATATAATAAAACTATGTATCCCACTTTAGTGTGGATGGTATGCAAATTTATTTTCTCTTTATGCCCCAATCCTTCAACAGCCCTGTCAGTTTGGGCTGTAGAATACACTTTCTGCACCTCTGCAGAAGGGTAAGACCTCCCCACTCTTCAACGAGTGTCCTGTGTATAACACTAAACTACTTGATGGTGAGGCTTCAGTCCTGGAACTTAGGGGAATGTGGAGTACATCTTCATTGCTATTACTCCCTCGTTCATTCTGACCAAGAATGGTAGTGCCTGTTAGGGTCCCATCTATGGCTCAAGTAGAACTTTTTAATGTTAACTTGGCATTATTATTAATATTGAATAGAATTATTAGTGTTAAATAGCAATACTTTAAACCATTTAACTGTGTGCAAACAAATGAGCTCTGGCTCGTTTAAAAATAATGTTACCTACGAACTATTCACTTACAAAACACATGCATATATATATATATATAATCAGGATTTGGCATTAAATAATCTATAAGAGTTGATATGCCATAAAGCACACCCCAATCAATAAACCCTGACAGTTGATGAGGAGACTGTCATGACCTTTAATGAAGCTCCTTGTACTGTTGTTACCTCAATACCAAATTTCAACAAGGTGATCATCCTTTGTGATTTTAATGCACATGCATTGGCAGCAATTTTGAAATATGAAACGTGCTTGGTTGTTATGGCATTGGTAGAATAAATAAAAATGATTTGAAGCCACTTGTTTTTTTGTTCAGAGCTCAATTTGACTATCTGCAATAACCTTTACTGGCAAAGACTTCAATATAAAATTACTTGGACCCATTCAAGATCAAAACATGGCCATCTAATAGACTTCTTCATAACCTGCAGATATGATATCTATAATGTTTGGAAACTGCATACTAAAAATGAAGAACATTCAATGTAATCTCTGCTTTTAATTGATCTGGCGTATATATATATACATTCAATGTAATCTCTGCTTTTAATTGATCTGGCATATATATATATATATATATATATATATATATATATATATATATATATATATAATTCTTTTAAATAACCTGTCCAGTGGCAAAAGCTGCTTGGTAGTTCCAAGAGTGGCAGTACTGCCTTGAGCTACCGAAACTGTGTTATCACCCTTGGTTGGCGACAGATGAGGGCAGGGTATCACATGTGTTTTCACACATTGTACGATGAGGGAAAAAAATGTGTTATATGTAGAGCAAAATGTGGCATCGGTCAGTTTGGTGGGATGAAGGCCTAAATTTTATGTTCACCAAACGATTTATATTATTAGAAAGAAAATCCCAATGTGTCTCGATGTTAATAAACTTAAATAAAAAGATGTTTGTGCAAACTAAATGACTCGATTGTTTGGACTTTGCTGATAGATGCGGAAAACTTTTGAGACCAAGTTGATTTCACTGGTATAGATGTACTTTTGAGATGCAATAGAATGAGGGTATAATTTTTGTTGATGGAGAGGCAATACAGAAAAGACACTGATTTAGTTAATTATTGCAGGGAGACCCATTTCAGCCAATTCCAGAACATTCATCCATAGCTTAGGTAAAGCAACTAGATTAGAGAACAAACTCTGAATACGAACAGATTTTGCTCAGTCAGCTGGGGCTATAGAATACATCGACTGCACCTCTGTAGAGGGGTAGGACCTCCCTCCACTCAATGAGTGTCCTGGATATTACACTAAACAATCTGATGGTGAGGTTCCAGTGATGCTGGAGCTTTAGGGAATACGAAGCACTCCTTCAATGCCATTGCTCCCTGGTCCACTCTGGCCTGGAATGGTAGCGCCTGATTGGACCCTATGGGTTAAATAGAACTAGCTGTATACTTATGCTAAGCTGAATTGTTTGAATTAGAACTGTTTGACTAAACTGAATGGCTTGAAATAGAAATGTTTTTAACAATTAAACTGTACTTACATTTAAACAGTGTGCTTATGCTAAGCTGAATTGTTTGAAATGGAGCTGTTTTTGATATTGAAACTACTTACACTAAACTGAATTGTTTAATATAGAACTGTTTTCACATTTAATTACGTGTAAACAAAATCTGTTGTTATACTAAACTGAATTGTTTGAATTAGAACTGTTTTGGCAAACTGTGTACTTATGCTAAACTGAATTGTTTGAAATAGAACTTTTTTTTGATATTGAAACTGTACTTGCACTAAACTGAATTGTTTAATATAGAACTGTTTTCACATTTAACTGTGTGTAAACAAAATCTGTGCTTATACTAAACTGGATTGTTTGAATTAGAACTGTTTTGACAATTAAACTATGTACTCATGCTAAACTGAATTGTTTGAAATCGAGCTGACTATTTGCCTAAAAATGAATTTTGGCATTAAATAACCTGCAAAGGTTGATGTGCCATAAAAAACCAACCAACCAACCAATCAACAGATTGCAATATTTGAAACCATTTAACTGTATGCAACCATCATCATCATGTTGTCCTGCTAGCATGGATCTCCCCAACCCTATTGTCAATCACTCCTCGCAGGTCTTCCAGGCTACATTCCATATTGACACAGGGCTGCTGTAGATAGGCTCTAATTTGGATGTTTTTTATGATGGGTGGTAAGTGGCCGTACAGATGCTGTTTTGTTGGGTGTTGCCTCTAGGACTTGTTCAATACAGCTTGCAGCGTTCTTGTGTAATTGCCATCAAGCTTTTTCTCCATATGTTTAGTTAGCATCCATGTAGTGCATCCATATAGCAGTATTGACACAACTGCTGCTTGGAAAAAACTGCATTTTATTTTATCAGGTAGGTCCAACATCCATATGACCGATAGCCTATCGATAGCTGTCTATGCCTTTGTTAGTCATGTTATTTCTGATGATCTCATTCTTGGTTGATGAAATGCTGCTTCCGAGGGAGGTGGACTTGTCAACAAGTTTCAGAGAACAGCCATTTAATGTGGAGATGTTGCCTCTTTGTGAAATCACATGTATTCTATTTTGTATGTGTTCACTTGGAGGCATATGCCACCAGCTACTTGTTCCAGACTATGTAGCAGGGATTCGGCCTGGGCGGGTGTATTTACCAGAAGCGTTATGTCATCAGCATAATCCAGGTCCTCCGTAATTGTTTGTATGGGGTATCTTCTGCTCCTTTCCTTTGCCAGTGTAAAGCCATTTTCTTTTATTAAGTCTATAGGCATTCAAAGCGCATAGTCTAGGCAGATAATAAACTGGTATGGGGCTAATGTATGCCCTTTGCGAAACACCTGTGACAATGTCAAAGAAGTCTGTATCTCCATCCAGTGAATGAACTTTTACTTTTGTGTTTTTATTTTTCTTTGGGGAGGCCGTAGGTGAGAAGTATTTGCTCCACATCCCCTCTGTGTATGGAGTCAAATGCTTTGGAGAAGTCTACAAATAATTGTTGCTTCAAGGTTTTTTTGCACGAACGCCTAAAATTCGATGGATGATTAAAATTTGTGAAGTCATGGATCATTTTCTCTGAAAGCCATTTTGGTTTTTCCTAAATATTTTCTCAATTTTAGCTTCTATGCGGTTGAGTAGCAGGGCATTATAGATCTTGGCCGCTATGGAAGTAAGGGTTATACCTTGGTAGTCCTTGTTATTTTGAGGTTATTTTTCTTGGAGAAAGGGAGAATGCATCCCTTTGTCCATCTGTCTATTGTGTTCTGTTTATACACAGCGTTGCAGTATTGGAGCAGTATGTTGTTGAATTTCCTTGTCTTCCATACTTCTGGGGGTATTTCATCAAGACCTGCTGCTTTCCTATTTAAATTTTTTTTTTTTTTTAAGTGCTATACTAAGTCGAGTTCTTCTTGTATAAACTGTCCTAGTTCGATGTCTAGTTAATTTCTAATAATTTTCGTGATTGGTTCATACATAACTTTTGGAAGTTTTCCGAGTAAATTCTGGAAATGTTGTTTCCACAGGTGTATTCATTCTTCTTGGCTTGTAGCTTTCACAGTACTCAGTCATATATTTGCTCTGACAATTTGGTGATAGGAGGACACACTCTCGAAAGAGGAATATGCCTTGCAATTCAATGCGCTATTATTCCATTTCTTAGTTATAAAGATGTAGTTTATCTGTGCTTTAGCATTATTTGCCTAAGTGTAGATTCATAGTTTTCCCTTTGTTTTCTGAAATTTCGTATTAAGGCATGTTGATCTATTTTCTAGTGTGAAATCAGTTAGATGTTACCTATTTCTGTTTGATGAGTTGTGTAAACTGAATTTGTTGTTTATGTTTTTACCTATTTGGGTATTATTGTCTCCACCAATGATGAGAACGTTGTGTTTCAGGATGCTATCAACAAGGGAGGATTGCTCATTACTGAAGGTGATGAGGTTTGTTTTGTCACTAATATTGGTAGGGCTGTAGCACGAGATGATTGTTGTGCTGGGGTTGCCATTAAATATGGCTGCTATCATCAGCAGTTGTATTTTCTTGATGCTATTAAGTGATTTTAGGGCCCATGAACCAATAAGCATACCTACAGCTCTTATCACAGCATTGACAGAGTTTTTCCCTGCAGATGCCAAGACAAACGTCCATCTATTACTGGTATTGTGATATTTTATAACTTCACTATGAAGGTACCTGTGTTCTTGTATGCATACTATGTCTATGTAATGATCTATTGCAGAAGCTGTCAGCGTCGGTAGTTGGCCTATTCTATTTAAAGTTCTAACGTTGAATATCGCTATTTGTATTGTGCTTTTACATTTAAGTAATTTTTGTTTTAGTTTGAGTTCTGTAGCTGATTTTTTGAACACTGGGGCCAGAGCTCCAACCTCAGCAGGACGTACCCCCTTTTTTTTTTTTACCTGCACAAAGGACAATGCGGTTTAAACATATGGTTTGAGTGAGTGTCATGGTAATCTTTCGATAGCCGTATTTTTACCTCATCAATAGATGTCACCCTAAAAAATGAGTAGCAGTAGTAGTTCCCAAACTAAACTATTTGATCCTGGCTGTGACCCATAAGGTTTGTCCACCCAACACCTGGTTAGGTGGGCTGTTGTCTTGTCATTGGGTTTGTCCATCTTAACGTCCACCATGCTGCTTCTGAGGTGTATTTTGGGGACGGGGGGGGGAATCTAAAATAAGATCACCTTTTCCTTTTGTCTCCTCCTTACTTTTCCCTCTTACCCATACATTCCTTAAGTTTTAACTTAGTATAAGTCTACAGTTGTACTATTCTAGTATTTATCGGATACGTGTACGTCCCAAGCTATTGGCCAGCATTTCTGGGTTGTCTTATGAGCTTGTGTTAGTGCAAACCTGTTGTTATAAGATAAAGTCCTGTAAGACCAACAAAGGATATCAATAACAACGACAGAAAAACATGCTTGTTAATACCAACAATTTGAGTGATTGTAAAGTTACCTTCTTCAGGTCATTTTGTTTGGATTATAGTAGTTTAGTTACGGCTCTGTTGAACATTCTTTGTTTGGATTTGAATTCTTGAACCAAGTGCGCAAAGCTTCATTCATTTCCTCCCTTCACCTTTTTTTTTTTTTTAAATTATTTTGGCAGATAAGGAAGACTACTTAGGCCGACAACTAATAATAATAACAGCAGAGACATCAACAGCAACAAAAAAACATGCTTGTTAATACCAACAATTTAAGCAATACTAAAGTTACCTTCTTTAGGTTACTCATTGGGATTACAGTGCAACCAAATGATTAATATTTAATTATTTGTATTAGACAGCAATAATTCTAACAATTTAACTGTGTTCAAATAAAACTATTAGTGTTCGACAGAAATACTTGGAAGAATTTAACTGTGTGCAAACAAATGAGCTCTGGTTCTTTTAAAAGTGTTACCTACAAACTATTTGTTTACAAATCCTATATATTCAAAATATATATCTATGAACAAGATTTGGCATTAAATAACCTACAAAGGTTGATAGGCCATAAAACCCAACCAATCAAGGCTGCATAAGTCAATCATAAGAAACAATCCATACACACAGGTTTTCTCTTCAGGAACTGATGACAATATGACTTACATATATACAATGAAGTTAGTAAGTTGGTTTCTGCTCTTAAATAGTTGGGTGCCAATACCCACCATCCGACCCCACTATGTCAGCTTCCTTAAACCACTCATGGCCAGTGATTCATCTAGTGGTTTTTTTTCATCTCTGGCCAGGGGTATTTCATACTTCTTTACAGATTTGCAAAATGCAACTGAGAGGGTGGAAGAAAAGAACAAACGAACAAACACAGACTTGGGTCAGCTCCAAGCGCAAGAAGTGAGGAAGTCTATGTGACACTTTTTGTACATTTTGTGTTTCTGTGAGCTAACGCAAGCATGTATTCAAGTGAAAACTCTCACAAAGCCACTAGCGGTGCTGACTTAACTTCTCGCATTGGTCCACCTGGCATCTGTCGGTCAACAGGTCCTAGCAGCTGCCTTTCTGACTTCTGTTGACTGGTTTCCTCTCTGCCTGACTCCCTGATTGACCTGTTCTGTCAACTGGTCCCTTTTACTCCCTGTCTTCTTCTCTTGATTGCTCTCTCATGCCGACTGTCCTCTTCTGCTCCCTGCATTCTTCTGTCTTCTCTCGGACCTTCCTTCCCTCGTCCACTTTCGGTCTCGTGGGAGATCTCGCGTGCAGGCCCTTTGTGTGGGTTTCGCGCCAAAACAGACAAAGGGATTCTCTGACTGGCACCCTCACACAGAGAAACGGATGCCACCCATAGTGTCACAGTTGCATAGCTGCATCAAACTCCATAAACTGATCTAATTAATCTATTAGGTGGACATCCGACTTACATCTTATGTGCTCCTTACAGCCTGAAGACTCTTCACTCATCTTCAGTTGATTCAGTAAGTTTTGCCAGCATTCATTTCGGCATATTACAGCTTGAAAAGCTTTTACTCATCTTTAGCGGATTCTGTGAACCTTGTCAGTATTCATCATTGCAGCTTACAGCTCGAAGAATCTTCACTCATCTCTTGCCGTTTCCTGTAATCCTTTCCAGCACTTCATTCTGTTTCTTTCAGCTTGAAAACCGATCATTTCATCTCAAGCTGGAAATAAAGCTTAGAAACTCTAAAACTTAATATTTTCGTTATCCTTTTCATTTATTTCGTTAATATTATGTGAAGGTAATCAATTCTACCTTTGCATTACAAATTATGCGTTATCTGTGTGTGTGTGTGTGTATATACATATATATATATATATATATATATATATATATAGTTTGTGAAATGTCAAGAAAAGGTGTCTGACTGCAATATAATGGTCATCAGTTATTCAATGAAATTAAATTTCTCTCTTACTGTCTTTTTTTAATATTTTAAATTTCTAATTTTTTGTTTGTTTAAATATTTTGTTATCTTGTAGGCATATCAGGCCGTCCTTTGGACTCACCGATGCGAACATCTTCACGCCTCTCCAAGACACTCTTGGAAATTCTTCATGACAAAGAAGCCCTTCCCCATTTTATTCAGTATATGGAATCGCGCAATGCCGGCCGCTACGTCCGCTTCTGGCTCGATGCCAAGAGCTTTCAGACTGCTGCATGGACTCGGATTCGAACTCATTCTCTCAATGCACTTGCAAAAAGTTCCTTGGCTGAGATCTCACGGAATGGCACGGTGACCCCTGTGTCTTCCTCTCCTCTGCATCCTCTCCAGCCCTCGTCATCTGCTTTGCCCTCTGCTGTTACTTCCCTTCCAACCTTGACAGCTGTATCATCCCCTGCCCCTGCAAGTACATCTCTCACGTCTAGTCATAGCCGTGAAAACGGCAGTTCCCAACAGAAGGAAGCGCTTGATGATAGCTCGGAAAATATTTTACAGGACATTTGGGAACCTGCAGTGAGCATTGCGGCTCGACCCACGGTTCCTTCTTCTTTTCCAGCTGCACTTACTTGTGCACATCCGCAGATGTCACCCTCTTCTTCCTCTTCCTCGTCTTTATCGTCACCTTGTTATGCATCCCCGTGTGCTCCCGACCATGGATTTCCACCCAAGGTTGCCGAAGATGATGATGTGAAAACAGACACACTTGCGCAGACGACCAATCAAAATGTAAATGCAGATATTCCTGTCACGTACACAACACCCAATGATGATATCATTCCTTTGTCAAGTGGTGTAGGAACCATGGCAGACGATCAAGGCAGCGGGACCACCGGTGATCTGTGTGTAACTTCTCTGCCTGCTGCTGCTGCTGCTTCCGCAGCAGCTAACAGCAATGACAGAGAGGAAAGCAGCAATATTGGAAGTGTAGCTGGAACGACGGAAACCACGCCTGGCAGCAGTGGCACCAGTGGTCAATCTGAGTCCAGTGTTAATAAAATGAACATGGGTCAGAAATTACTTAGCAGTAAGTTCAATTTTTTTTCCCCCTGTTGGTGGGGCTTAGAATACCCCAACTGCAAGCACTGTAGGGAGTTAAGACTCCCTTCACCAAAAAAATAGGTGTCCTGGAAATGATACCTGCATTCGGTGTTCTGGAACATTAGAGAGTATGAAGTCACCTCTTCATTGCCAGAGGGAGTCCCCATGATGTTATGGCTAAAGTGCAGGACTGCAGCCTCGGAGTGACTTTGAACTCTAATCGTGTCATTACGTTCACTTTTGGACTAATGCCCTTGGGAAAGGTATGAACCTCCCTTATTCCCCCAGCTATGGGTTCTTCTATGAAATGAATGGCTTTATTATTGAATAGCCCATGAAGGTTGACATGCCATTAAACAAAGAAACCAAACCAAGCCTTCATTGACATTACTCCCAGGTCCACTCTGACCTAGAGTAGTAGTATCTGTTAAGGTTCACATAGGTCCAATCAAACATATGGTAATTAAGTATGATTATTAATGTTAGGCAAGAATACTTGAAACCATTTAACTGTGTGTAAATTATTTGTATCAAGTATAGTTACTTGAAGCTCTAGTTGTTTACTAAGGATTATTATTATTATTATTATTATTAGTTACTTGAAACCATTTAACTGTGTGCAAATTATTGGCATTAGATAGGAATACTTGAAACCATATAATTGCTATTTTGTCTATTTCATCCTGAACCCAGAAAATTTCAATCCTTGTTTTAATTCAAAAGTCAGCCTTAAATTAACTTTCGGAGAAAATATTCCATTATATTTTTTTAAACAATATTTTCATATTTGTTGTTTATGTATTTCATCCACTATGTTTCCAACCTTCATCAGGTATTTACTTCATCCCGTAATTTTAACGTGCTTCTTTCATTACAAGATACAAATATGTAAAGTCAAATACTATGGAGGCAACATCCATTAGTTGAAGTCCAATGAATATAGTAGCTGTAATGATGTGATAAAAACAATCAAGATGAGGGTACTAGTCGTAATAATCTAACTTGCAGCTTCCTGAAAAAATCGTTTCTCTTTATTTTTTGTTGACTTGGAATAAAATTGTATTTTAATACTGTATGACTCGTGTAGATGTTGATGTCCTTTTTTTTTTTTTTTCCCAGGCATAGAAAAAGACGCAGTCAGTATCTACACAAAATACATCTCGTTTGATGCCAGTCATCCAATTGGCATAAGTGATGAATTACGAAACGAGACGACCAGTAAGTCAGTGGCGTTTTTCTTTCCCCTTTTTTTTTTTTTTTTTTTTTTTTTTGCATTTTATGACAAGATGCATCCAGACAAAACTGCAAAATGAATCCAGTTAACATTTTGGTATGCATGATGTTTTTCAACCTGGCAATAACGATCGAAATAGATTGAATTTGATAATTATTAAAAAAAGAAAACATGAAATACTGTAATCATTTCTATATTAGATGCAATATTTTTCTAAATTTTTCAGCCCAGAAGTTCAGGGATGGGTGTGTGTGTGTGTGTGTGTGTGTGTGTGTGTGTGTGTGTGTGTGTAAATATATATATATATACACACACACACACACCCATCTATATATATATATATATATATATATATATATATATATATATAGGTATTATTCGGTCCAGTTAAACCGGAGTTGGGAGGAATTCCATCAGGACAAAAAAACATTCAACAGTGAACATTTAAATTTTCCTGGTAAAGAGCTCAATGTAACAGACATTACAGATCAATACATTTTTTAAGAAAAAACAAAACCCGTCACATGAGGATTATAAATTTATTTCCATCCTGTTATGGGTTTTTGATAAAATCAAAAAACATGAAAAAACTTAACAGGACTTCTTCAGATCTTATGGATAAATTTATCCATAAGATCTGAAGAAGTTCTGTTAATTTTTTTCGTGTTTTTTGATTTTATCAAAAACACATAACAAGATGGAAATAAATTTATAATCCTAATGTGACCAGTTTTGTTTTTTCTTATATATCTTTTTTCTGGCCATGTGTTTTGCCCTATTCCGGACAAGACAACCTGAAATAAATTGTATCTATTATCCAAACTAAATGTGCATAACATCATTACAGTTAAATATCTACTAGAATGTTTGGTGCCTGAGGTGTCCCATATTGGGGAATGCTGACTGAATCAAGTGTTTTTTTTTTTTTGTGATGGCCACACGAGTCTTGATTCGTGCATTCCCCCCCACCGACTTGGTGAGAAGTTGGTTAAATATCTATCCATTGTGTTTGTTAATAATTTTCTTTCTCAAAATGTGAACTTGTTTTCGCAGCAAGCTTGTATTTTTATGTGAATGTGTCTGTGTATTTGCTTTAAATTCTGTGGAGATTTTTTATTTTAACACATGAAGTAAACTATTGAAATTCCTATTTTTTACTCGGTACAAAATGATAAAAAGTTAAACAAATTTTGGTAAAATTTTGCTCTTATAAATTCTAAAAAGTCAGTGCGTACTGTCGATGAGAATTTATTTTCCTTAATTTTGTAATCCAAAATTACTGGTGTATGTTATACAGAAATAATTCTGGTCCATTAATAAGATGGTTACCAGTCCTTAAAACAGGAGTTACTTCCCCTTTTTTTTTATTTATTGCTTATTTCTTTGAGAAATTTTAACCTGAGACAAAGTAGAGATTAATGATAAATTACTTTGGAAATCATAAATCTACTTCTGGTTGTACATCAATTTTTAAATTGACCAGTTTTTAATTTTATTTAAATGTTGTCATTTGGTGTCAAAATTTAGTTTAACCATCTGAAATTCCCAGCAATTTTTGTTACTTTTGTTGATTATAGTTTTGTAACATGAATAAAAAATGATAAAAAAATATGAGATATTATGGAGGGATAGTGTATCCTGTTTTGGGGTTTAAGAAAAAAAAAAGCTTTTTTCCTATCATTCCAAGGCAACATGTTGATTCCAAGTGAAAAACAAAAGTGCATCTGATTGCAAAAGAAGAAAAACGCAGCTGTAACAGTGTGAACCCCTCTCATCACTTCCCTTACTTATTCCATGGCCCAATTCCACCATCAACAATGTTAGAACAAAAAAATTCCCTAACTCTATCCTCTGGAAAGAAATAAGAACCCCATCCCCACAAAAATGAAGTGTCCTGGGTATGACATCTACATTCAGATGGTGAGACTCTAGTTCTGAAGATCTGGGATATATTGCAATTACTCCAAGGTCCACTCTGACCTGGAGTGGTAGTACATGTTAAAGTCCATCTACATGTCAAATAGATAGGTTTTAAAATTATTCATATTTGAAAGGAATACTTGATGCCATTTAACTGTGTGCAAATTATTTGTATTAAGAATAGTTACTTGAAGCTCTAATTGTTTACTAAGGATTATTATTATTATTAGTTACTTGAAACCATTTAACTGTGTGCAAATTATTTGTATTAAGAATAGTTACTTGAAGCTCTAATTGTTTACTAAGGATTATTATTATTATTAGTTACTTGCAACCATTTAACTGTGTGCAAATTATTTGTATTAAGAATAGTTACTTGAAGCTCTAATTGTTTACTAAGGATTATTATTATTATTAGTTACTTGCAACCATTTAACTGTGTGCAAATTATTTGTATTAAGAATAGTTACTTGAAGCTCTAATTGTTTACTAAGGATTATTATTATTAGTTACTTGAAACCATTTAACTGTGTGCAAACAAATGACTATTATTAAATAGAAATAATCACTTAAAACTATATAATTATTTGTATTAGATAGGAATACTTAATGCTATACAAGTGTGTGCAAATTATTTGTGTTATATAAGAATACTTGCAACCATCCGTGTGTAATTTTAGCACAAAAGTAAGAATCTACCCCACCCTCTTCTTCAAGTGAGAGAAAGAACTTTCTTTTTTTTTTTTTTTGCTTTTGTACATAATTTGTTTTTAAAAACCTCCCTTCTGTTGATATCTTTTGATTTTTTTTTTTTTGATTGAAAGTTTTAAATATTTCCAGTTTTAAGAATCAACAAAACACAAAAAAAAATTGGGAAAAAAAAAGAAGCAAAAAGAAATTTTCTAATACAGAACAATCACAAAGAAATATTTGAAAAGTTTGTTATTTTTGTTTTTGGAATTTTAAAAACGTTTTAAAAGCAAAGAATTTTTTTTTTTTTTTGTTGATCAAACCCCAAGTAATCTGCAGGTTAGTTTGATTAAAATATTGATTTAATATGATTTATTCTTTTTCAATTTGTGATAAATTACTTCCTTTTCTTTTTTCTTTTTTTTTTAATAAAGGTAAAATATGTCAAGAAGATGGAAAAGTTGACCCACAATGTTTTGTTGACTGCCAACAATATGTATTGGATCTAATGGAGAAAGAGTAAGAGGAAAAAATTCTGAGAATTATTTCAATTGTGGACATAACAGGGACAAACTAAGTGTTGTGTTTTAGTCTCTTTTTTATTGTTTTTTTTTTTTTTCTTTTTCAACATAGATTTCTTTCTTCAAGGTAGGAAAACTTCAGTGGAAAAAAATACCATTGAAATCTTTAAAAACGGTAGCCTGTTATGCTAATCAGATTTTAAACAGCACAATCAATACTTAACGGGCAAAATATGATGGCTTTGTGTCAAATATTGTTGCAAGGTTTTTTGGCATTTGTTGCAAGGTTCTTTGGTATTTATTGATATTGTTTAACCGAATCTGACGTAAGGTCACCTAGTGAGCATTAAACTCGCTACAAAATGATTATTTCCCTATGAATTTCTGTTGCTCTTCACGAATTGTTTAACGACAAGTAGAAATACACCAGTCGATTTAGATTTTATTCCCTCCGCCCACCAAATGTCTGGATAAATGTGTGAACCAAGAAAACATAAATTTTTGTTTATATTTCTCAGCCCCTCCACCTCTGACAGGATGTGAGACAAGGTCAATTTTTAAGCAGAGTAAAGCTAATTTGTATTCAGAGTTTTCTTTCTCCTAGACTGGTTGCCTAACCAAGGTTAAGTAACTAGTCTGCCTACTATTTAGTTTTGGCTCAAAAGAGAAGAACAGATGGATTCATGCCTTTCTTTAAGGGTGTTAACACTAAGTGAAGTGCAAAAAGCCTTGTCCAGGGTTTGAACTCGCGTTACTAATTCCATTTTTCTATAATGTTAACTATTTGACTAAGTGTACCTCTCACAGAAACCTACAGTTGTACACTAATGGCCGCTATGTAGGCATCTATGTGCCATAAACCCTAAGCTTCCATTTCTTCATTTTAGTCAGTTTCTTATTCTGATTTCATCCCACAAAATCTTAGTATGTTTTTACCCGACCCTTCCACCAAGTATGAGATGTGACACTAGGTGAATTTCAATTGGAGTACAGCTGGTTTGAATTCAGAGTTTCCAAAAGGCATTAGCCCAAAGTGAAATGCAAAAAGCCTTGTCCAAGATTTAAAGTTGGCTTCATTTTTCTAAGTGGACTAAAGCTTCAGAATTTTCCTTTGCTCAGACTGGTTGCTTATCCAAGAATAAAGAATTCAGTCTGCCCTACTATTTAGCTGGAGTTGTGAAGACAACATCAAATGAAACGTAAACAGCCTTGTCCAATATTTGAATTTATGTTCCCATTTCGATTTCTCCTGACAATAACATCTTGAATTATGACTTGTAGTAAATGAGTTCAAACTTCAGTTGGGCTATTACATTCCCTTTTGGACTAATGCCCCTTGGGAAAGGCATGAACCCCCTTATCCCTACAGATATTGGTTAAATAGTATG
Organism: Sepioteuthis lessoniana; assembly: GCA_963585895.1. NCBI lineage: Eukaryota > Metazoa > Mollusca > Cephalopoda > Myopsida > Loliginidae > Sepioteuthis > Sepioteuthis lessoniana. Next base: position 95,551 of record CAUZXS010005454.1, on the reverse strand, counting down.
ACGGTTATCCTTTTACAACCCATGAAGGTTGATATGCCATGAAACAAACAAAAAAAAAAGCAAACATATATATTGTATTCATATGATGTCAAATGTTTGAAGCCTTTATTAAACCAAATTGTTTATTATCCTGCAAACAAAACATTGTGTATATGTTACCAGCACTACTATGTTACTTTTCCATCTAGTCACTACTGAAATTGATTCACTTGTCCCTTCAGGGTATGTCTGCATAAATATCCTCCTCAAAGAACAATTCCATTGGCTCTGACTAGAACCATTATGTGAAGAATGCCTAAAATCTAAGAAAGTACCAAATCTTTCTTTTACCTGAAGAACATGCAGTTTTTTTTTTTTTCATTTGATTAAACTCTAGGGAAGCTTAGATTCATGCCTTTGCATGGTACTTGGTCTGTCTTCTCTCACAGTATTTCCTCATTACAGGTACTACCCAGACTTCCTGCACAGTGTATTTCATTGCAAGCACCAAATCAACGTGTTGACGAGTGGCAAGGTTTACTTGGCAGACATTTTACACAACGACACAGCCATTTTCTACTTTATGGAGGTGAGACTTCTTACTCAACCGATTTGTAATTTCTTTTCAAGTGTTGCTTCAATATTCTTTGGGGACTCCCTTCTAAGAGTGAGTCCTGCCAAGTTGTATTCTCTCTTTTTAGGAGACTTGTAAATGGACGCCATATTTTAAAGCATTTTTTGTAGCCAATAAATATTTGCAAAGCAGAAAAAATACAAAAAGAAAGAAAAAGTTTCAGATTTAGAGAAACTGAACAAATTAAAATCTCCTTTTTGACATTTTGTAATTGTTTCTTAAGGTCCTATCTATTGGCCAATTAGATCTGTAAAAAATTATTTGTATTTGATAGAAATACTTTGTACTATATAACTATAAATTATTTGTATAAAGAATCGTTACTTGAAGCTCTAATTGTTTACTAAGGATTATTATTATTATTAGTTACTTGAAACCATTTAACTGTGTGCAAATTATTTGTATTAAGAATAGTTACTTGAAGCTCTAATTGTTTACTAAGGATTATTATTATTATTAGTTACTTGCAACCATGTAAGCTCATGACAATTATTAAATAGAAATAATTACTTGAAACCATATAATTATTAGTATTAGATAGAAATACTTGAAACCATTAACTATGTGCAAACAAATGATTATTATTATTATTATTATTAAATCGGGATGGTTACTTGAAACTATATAATTGTATATGAGTTATCAATATTAGATAGGAATACTTTATATCATGTAACTGTGTGCAAAAAAAATAGTGATTAACAAAAAAAGGGAGATTGAAGATTAAAAATAGGATTATGATAAGACATTAACTATACAAAACCTTAAAAAATTTGATGAAAAAAGCAAGAAACAAATCATTTACCGAAAGGGTAACGGGAAGTTAAATTTCATTTTGGCTAAAAGTGATCTGTCAAAGTCTGTAATAGGATATTCGTCTCATCTTGAATATTAAAAGTTTAAAAATAATAAGGGACTCATGTTGTTCAGATACAAAACTGTTTTAATCAGACCCCCAATATTTAATTGCAGTAAATGCAAATACAAAGGAGAGAGAGAGAGGAAGAGTTTATCAACATCTTTTTTTGTAGCCAATTTACCACCGTCTCTCACCAATTCACACCAACGTCTAAACCCAAATTTCACTCTTTGGATTTCAAAACTCAGCTGTCTTAATTTTCACTTTCTCTCATTTTTATATATTCTCTATTTTAATTACTTATTGCATCACACTTTCTAGAATCATTTCATGTATCACAAACCCTTATTTCCCTACGCCGGTCGACAAGCTTTGATTTTTTTATCATCCATATGTTATTTTGACGTGAGGTGTTAGACCTGGTTGCCACCTGTGCACGCATTTGACCTTTGGGAAGAACTACACTTATATTCTAAGTCCTTAGCTGACTTACAATTTTACTAAATAAATAAACTAATTAATATAATCAATTAATCCCTCTAATTATTGTTACAAGTCTTCAGTGAAAGAAACTGAGACACACCTTCAATATCAGCAGTGAAAGGAGCTTTTGGTGTTTGAGTCAGTTAACTGAATAAAGTTGTTCAATTTGGTAAATGTGCAGTGGTGGGAGATTTTCATCGAAGCAACATGTGTCTTGAAGGAATTAAAAAAATAACAGGAATTTGAGTAAGAAAAGTATGACTTAAAAGTCAACCACTAGACAATTACTCAAATCAAACTCAATCCGACATATCATTCAACATTTAGCTGTTTTAGTACAGACTTAAAGAATGCCAAGGTTTCAGATATATATATATATATATATATATATATATATATAGGCAACAGATGAATGAGGAATGTTGATTGTCTCCCTTGATTCAGTCTTGCTGAGTTGCATGCCCTTTAAAGTCGAGTTAGAAATAGCCTTCATTTTGGATGGACCTTTTTTAGTCAGTTAACATTCAGGTTGTGTGTGTGTGTGTATGTATATATATATATATATATATATATATATATATATATGTATTACAAACTATGGTGAATTTAGGATCGGTGTCTTGGGGTAGACTTGGTCCCCCGCAGTCATAACACAAAAATAAGTCGCATGCAAATGTGTGTGTGTATATATATATATATATATATATATATATATTGTCATCCACAGACAGACTGTTTCGTTCTATCAGAACTCTTCAGTGTAGCTAGACACGCAGGACGCTCAAAGCCAGGATCGAAACCCATCCAACTTTACGTTAGACTAAGTTTCAGACCTCTCGGCCACCAAGCGGACTACGTTGGCTAAGGGAATTTTAAAGTATTTTATTTTTAGCAACAGCTGCATTTGTTTACATTTTTTATACCTTATCGGCTACCAGAGTGCTCAATTCTTACGAAGAGCTTTGCATTACGCTAGGGGCGGCCGACAATTCCTTCGCCAGAGTGCTCATATATATATATTACAAACTATGGTGAATTTAGGATCGGTGTCTAGGGTTAGACTTGGTCCCCCGCAGTCATAACACAAAAATAAGTCGCACGTAAAATAGTCAAATAAAACTGGTTTGGAAATACTAACCTAAATTTATTTACAGGGAATGCATGGGGAATGAGGAGGCATACAAAGGTAAAAACAAAATAACCGTAACATGTAGGCAGAAGGGGGGAAAGTAAAAACATGCGCTATAACCAACATGAAATGTATTTTTGGGGTTAAAGTTTAGAAGATTATTCAAAGTCTGGCCAGTGAAAACAAACAACAAAACTGAATAAAAATTTGAATACAGCAAGTAAAAAGGTTACCGGTTAATTCCTTGTCCCGGGAGAAATGTTCTGACACGTCTTACTCTGTTGGCAGCCAGATTCATTCTAACTAACAGCAACACAAGGGTCACCTGACCAAAAGGGGGCCAGGGATAACTACAACAATGAGCCGTGCAAGATAGCATTCAAAATGACCCAGATCAAAAGGCAAAGAAAAGTTCACAGACGAGATGTGAAGTCTGCTCCCAAGGCCAAGTTGAAAAGGGGACCTTAGGAGGTAACAATATATATATATATATATATATATATATATATATATATACACTCAACCCCTCCATACAAGCAGATTGCAACACAAGGTTAATTTTCAAACAATGTTTAACAGGTTTAAATTTAGAGTTTTCCTTCTTTTAGGCTGGTTGCCATATCAAGGTTAAAGAGCCCAGTCTGCCCTATTATTTACCCATAACTGGGAAGAGAATAGTTAGATTCATACCTTTCCTGAGAGTATTAGTGCTTTGTGAAATGCAAACAGCCTTGTTCAGGGATTGAACTCTTGTCACTGTGTCCATTTACTCGGACAATAACCATTACATCAGGAGTGCATCCAAACAGATATATATATATATACACCCAATATTTATGTATGTATATTGATAGATAGATAGATAGATAGATATCCACACCTAACCTATCCACACCAGCCAGATGTGACACAAGGTCAGTTCTAAGCTGAGTTAAAATGGTATGAATTCAGTTACTGTACCAATATTAAAGAGCCTAGCCTGCCCTATTATTTATCTATTGCTGGAGGGAGAATAATTTAACTCAGCTCTTATCCTCTTGGAAAAGATATGTTAAATGCAAACAGTTTCATCTAGAATTTGGATTTGGGTTGCTGTATTCATTTGCTACTCTGCTAATCACAAACATCTGTGTGTGTGTGTGTGTGTGTGTGTATGTATATATATATATATATATAGGTATTATTTGGTCCAGTTAAACCAGAGTTGGGAGTAATTCCATCAGGACAAGAAAACCATTCAACAGTGAATATTTAAATTTTCCTGGTAAAGAGCTCAATGTAACAGACATTACAGAGGAATAATTTCGTTAAGAAAAAACACAAACCGGTCACATTAGGATTATAAATTTATTTCCATTCTGTTATGCGTTTTCGAAAAATTCAAAAACGCAAAAAAAAACTTAACAGGACTTCTTCAGATCTTATGGATAAAATAAATCAGAATAGACACAGGAAAGAAGGGTGGGAGGGGATAGAAGAGGGGGGAAGAGTTATTTCCTCATTTAACCCACTTCCGTTTTTTATTTTATTGTCAGTAAATTTATTTAAAAAATTTTTTTAAATTTTTATTTTAATTTTTTAAATTCTAATTACATTTTAACTTAAACTACAGATTTAATATTAAATTAGATTTTTAACTTTATTCAATAACTTTACATAATGATACAGTAATAATTATATTAAATTAAAATCAAGATTTCATTAAATTTAAAAATTTTTTTAAATCAAAAATATTGAAACCTATTAATCAGTTACACTTTTAATGATTAGTACGTATATATGGTATGGTTTTTTTCACATTTTCTATCTAACATTTTATTTTATTTATTCATTTACATTAATTCTCGGTTTAATTCTATGCTTTTTTAAAAAAAATTATTTAAGTTAATTATCTATAGTTTAAATTTAGCCCTATGTCTACACCGAGCTATTAATTCACTTCTCTTATTTAATAATTTTTCTGGCTCTGGAAAAAGCAAAATGTGCATTTTTTTCTTCTAAACGCAGATTGCATCTACTATCGAAATTTAATATGGACCATTGAGTCTCAGGGGTTAAACCTTTATTTTTCAAACCCCAAAAATACTTAGATAGAACAGTTTGATGTTTTAGATGTTCATGGGAGAAGGAGTATTTGTGATTAGCGTATATAATTTTCCATTTTATATATATATATATATATATATACACACACACACACACACACACACACACACATAGATTGAATTCTCGTGTGTCAGCCTTGATTTTAATGAACTTTTATATGATTGAATCCTTCATCAATAAAATATGTGAGACTTTAGGAAAAGTCAAGGAGACAAGGTCCATGCAAGAGAAATTTTGATCTGAAATCAGTGTTGTCATTTCATCGTGTCAACTTTTTGTTTTTCAGTTTATGGAACAGGAAGATGCTATCAACCTGTTTCAATTCTGGATGGCAGCCGAGAACTTCCAGCAACATTTGTCTCTCTCGCACGGTTGCTATGACGGCCTTCAAGCCCAAGATGATGCTATGGTGCTTTATGATAAGTAAGACATCTTGAATTTTTTTTTTTAAATATCTTTCCATGTTCTCTGCACCCTATTGGCCAGGGCTGTAGAATAGAGATTGCACCTCTGCTAAGAGGTAAGACCCCCCCCTCCCTACAACCAACAGGGCCACCTATACAAGACAAAAAAAATGATTTGGCATTAAATAACCCCCAGAGATTGATATGCCATTAAACAATAACCAAAGTAAACCATTCTTCCTTAATGCTTAGGTTTTAAAAATGTTTTTCTTTTCTGATATAAAAAAGGGCAGGTTCTTTCAGTGCAACTCTTTTCCTAGTCAACTGCAGCTTTTGCCCAGTTGGCTGGGGCTGTAGAATACACTGACTGTACCTCTGCAGAGAGGAACCCCCCCCTCCCCAAAGAGTGTCCTGGATATGACACTAAACAATCAAATGATGAGGTTCCAGTGATGCTGGAGCTTTGGGGAATGTGGAGCACCCTTTCATTGCCATTGCTCCCAGGTTCACTCTGGCCCAGGGTGGTAGCATCTAATAGGGCCCTATATATGAGTTAAATAGAACTAACTGCTTGAATTAGAAGTGTTTGACTAAACTGAATAGCTTGAAATAGAAATGTCTTTGACAATTAAACTGTGTACTCATGCTAAACTGAATTGTTTGAAATAGAACTATTTGCATAAAAATTGATTTGGCATTAATTAACCTACAAAGGTTGATATGCCATAAACCCCAACCAACCAACTTATTAAAAAAGTAACAAAAAATGAAAATCCTGAGATTTTGATCCTCCAATTTGTGCTCATAAATGGGGTTTCTCTCATCAATAATTTGCCTTATAAGTCTGTGTTGATCTGACAATTGACATTGTTGTTCTCCACTTTTAGGAGGCATCAACTTTTTGCTCCTTTTAAGATACAATTCAAGTAAAAATTGTTTTTAAAACTTCTTTTTTTTCACATTTATTTATTGTTGTCTCCAGATATTTTTCTTTGCAAGCCACTCAGCCTCTTGGATTCGATGATAAAATTCGATTGGAAGTTGAAAGTAATATTTGTCGTGAAGGGGGACCATTGCCTGATTGTTTTGCTAAACCAAAGAACATGGTGCTTCGGGTTATTGAGAAGGTAAGAGCTTACAATTTTGTTTTTGGGGCCAAATTGGTTACTTAGGACACTAAATTACATCTGAGGGTGAGACTCCATATCTGGAGTATCTCTTCATTGCCATTACTCTCAGATCCACACTGACCGAGAGTAAATTTTCCCTCTTGACTGCTGGTCGAGTGGTTTCTTTTTCAAATCTCAAAGGCTGTGTGTGTGTATGTATATATATATATATATATATATATATATATATATATACATATATATAGGCAAGATAATTGTTTGCTAACAAAAATGTAAATATAAGCATACAATGAATGCAATTCCTTAACCTCTAAGCATAAAATAACCCAAGACAGATTGATATGCCATTAAAATCAATCAATCAATCTAATTGGTTTGTATAATTTCCCAAAGAACAGAAGATGCTGGTTTCAATTCCTGATCTGTCCAATACTGAGGTTTAATTCTGTTTTGTTTTTTTCACATCTTCAGGTTTATTTTCCCAACTTCCTTAGTGGGGATCTTTATTATAAATTTTTGTCAGAATTGATCAACACGGTTCAACTGGCCCACGACTTGCCTCAGAAATCAAGAAAACGCCTTGGTAAGTCCTAGCACATCTTTCTTCTTTGCTTGTGTTTTTACTGTTGCCGATTGTCAAAAGCTCACTAATTCACTGGTTGTTGCATCTGTTCCAGGGAGTGACGCATCGTCAGAAAACAGTGCAGGAAGCCAAAGTACCGGAGCCGAGAGTGTGAGTTCCCGCAACACCCTGTTGGCTACGGACACAAGCCATTTGAAAAAGGCTCTGAACAAAATGCAAGTCGACCTGCGTATTGACTCTGTGCTTCTTAATCCGGATGCTTTATGGAAGAGGAACGCTCCAGGGTGGGTACAATCTCTCTTATACATGGGGGAAAGGAGGAATTAGGACCAGGATTCATGTACTAATTGTGTTCATGCTCTCTAGCACAAGAGGCTTTGTTCTTGGGAAATGGTAAAAATGTCTCTTCCTACAAAGAATAAATCAAATCTTTTTCTATCAAGATAAAAATGGTTTTGTAGCATGTGAAATTTTTCATGTCTCCCTTTTTCAAATTGTGTAAATCGTTTTGTTATAAAAAAACAAAAACAAACTTTTAAAATGAGAAATCAACCAACCACAAAAATGAAATACAACACAGAAATCGTTGCATTTAAATTTAATGAGTTTGTAGATATATATATATATATATGAGGCTCAATTCAATAAATAAGGGATTTTTTTCTTCCAATAAATGTAAATTCTGTAATGATTGAAATTGTTTTTTAGTAAAAATCATTCTAATCTCAAAAATATTTATTTTGAGGCTATTCAAAATGTCCACAAATTAAACAGTTATCCAAACTTGAACAGAGATCTTCAAATTGTCCTTGATTGAGAAATGCAAACGGTGTAAAATTTCTCAAATTTTTTATGTTTCCAAATGCACCGAACATGGGTTCGCCATGACAAGCGAGAGACGAAAAAAGAATCTGTGGAATGGAAACACACCTGACTTTCCAGTAAAGAAAAAGTTCCACATGTAATGGTCAGTAAAGAAGGTCATGCTGGCAATCTTTGAGGGCATAGTTTGGTTTCTTCGTTTAATGGTATATCAACCTTCATGGGTTATTTAATACTAAAGCCAATTCTTGTAGGGAAGAACTGCAATGATGACTTTCACTAGGTTATTTATTAGTCTGAAAGTTCCGCATAATTATGTGATTGGATTATAAACTTGCTTACTAAAAAGTCCAACATGTTAACCACTGCGCCATGGGGGACTTACCTATTCTGTGATGTGAAAGGACCCATGACTATTGATTTTGTTCAAAATGGTGCAACTGTAAACAGTATTTCCTCTTGCTGATTCCTTAGGAAAACATTTACCTTCTTGAATAAGCCTTATATATTATTTTTTTGGCTCGGAATGGATTTTATTTGGTTAAATATATTAATCTACAAGACCGCAAAAGTATTTAGCCTTGTTAGTGGGGCTGTAAAATATGATGACTATATCTCCCTGCAGAGGGTTAAGACTTCACTTCTCACTCTGAAAAAAAAAGGAAGTGGGGGGCTGTGTGTGAAGCTCAAGTTCTTGAGTACCCCTTTATTGCCATTACTCCCAGGTCCACTCTGACCCAGAGTGAGAGTACCTGTTAGGGTCCCATCTATTTGATAGGAATATCTGATATCATGTGCAAAAAACTCTTAAACAAACATCCTGTTAGATAGAGCTGTAGAATACACTGACTGCATCTCTGCAGGGGAGGGGGTTTAAACCCGTTCCCATGGAGCCACCTGTTTGGCATGGGTGGTGACTCATAATGTTTAAGGACAAGATCCTGGTAGCGAAGCAGTTGATGATTTAGTAGCCAAAATGGTCACATGACCTGCAACCCTCTATATTGACCCTTACTGGGCTAGACTGCTCGTCAGAGAGGCCCTCGACTTTTAATTGGCTGGTTATATCAAGCCCTAGCACCGATAGGATTGTTGTGAACATATTCTTCAAATTGCTTTTGTCACAAACATGATTCGGCATTAAATAACCCACAAGGGTTCATATGCCAGAAGACATCAACTAACAACAATTTTAAGAAACGACGACACCAAAAATACATGAACACAATTCCCTAACCTCTAGGCATAAAATAATCCTAGACAGATTGACTTGTCATTAAAATTAATCAATTAGTTCAGAGTCACAAGGGAAAATCTTCCTTGTAATTCTTTTATGGATACTTGAATTTATAATCAGTTTTTTTTTATCCTGTCAAAATAAGAGAAGAATTTATTGAAATATTAATTGCCGGAAGGAATTTCAAGAAATAGTAAATCTTGTTCAATGTTTCATCTTTTGATAAAAGTGATTATGGAAAATATGGGAATGTTATTGAGTTATTCATGGTTCGAGCATGGCCATGTGCTCGAACCTACATACAGCAGCTTTGTGAGGATACAGGGTATAGCCCTGGGGATCTATCGGAAGTGATGAACGATGGGGAGGGATGGTGAGAGAGGGTCAGGGATATCCGTGCTGATGGCACGACAAGATGATGCTGATTAAGTTATTCAGTTTCAAGTCTGTGGTTTGAGTTTTTTGTTTAATGGTATTGCAACCCTGACAGGTTATTTAATGCCAAAGCGATTCTTTAAGGTGGTATAAAGGACTTCATACCTTTTGCAAGAGTATTAGTCTAAAAGTGACTGTAATAGTGCGACTGTTCATTATGTAATTCAATGTGCTCATTTCTATATACTCTTTTTTTTCATAGCATGACTACATATCAAAGTGCTTAGGTTTGGTTTCTTTGTTTAATGGCATATCAACCTTTGTGGGTTATTTAATGCCAAACCCATTCTCCTAGAAGAACAGTAGTGGTACTATTTAACCCATAGCTGGGAGGATAAGGAGGTTCATACCTTTCCCAAGGGTATTTGTCCGAAAGTGAACGTAATAGCGCGACTGGAGTACGAACACGCGTACTACGATTTCGCAGACCATCGCTTTAATCATTACACCATGGGAACACCCCCTCAAAGTGCTTAGGGTATAACAATTATCATCATGGAAAATAGACCTAGCAATCCAAGTTCAAGTCCTAGACAAGGTTGTTTGCATCTTACGTACCACTTCATGAAAGGCATGAATCCAACTATTCAACCCCCAGCTTTGTGAAAATAGTAGGGCAGGCTGAGCTGAGAAATTTCTCTTCTTCCTCCTCCAAGTTGTATTTGAATATGGATTTTATTAAAAGCTAAAAGCAAAATTCTTAGGGTTGAATTATCAAGATGAAACTCGGTGGCAGATTTCTACAGCTTAAAGAAAGCAAGGAAAGTCTAAGAGTGGAATGTTTAAAAATCTGAACTTGCTCAATGAAGCAAAATGTTTTGTTGCATTACCCAAAAAATCCAATCAAGCATCTAAGATGAACTTTGGTGGGGACGTATTAAAAGAGGCTCCATGATTAACTTTTTCAACATGACAGGAGGAAATTCATGTTGATCTCAACAAAGAGATTAACCACCGTACAGTGGCCCAGTGATTAGGATTTGAATTGAAACCAACATAAGAAAGAAGAATAAGAAGATTTGAATATGTACATGTTGTTTGGAAGAATGAGAATTCTATCAATGAAAGTAAATTTGATTTAATTGGATCTGAGAATAAATAGTTTGTTGGATATGGTACATAATACGAACTTTCCTCAAAATGTGTTTTGCCCAGTCGGCTGGTGCTGTAGAATACACCGACTGCTTCTCTGCAGAGGGGTAAGACCCCCGCCCCTAACGAGTCTCCTGGATATGACACTAAACAATCTGATGGTGAGGTTCAAGCAATGCTGGAACTTTGGGGAATGTGGAGTACCCCTTCATTGCCATCGCTCCCAGGTCCACTCTGGCCCGGAGTGGTAGCACCTGATAGGGCCCTATTTATGGGTTAAATAGAACTAACAGCATACTTATGCTAAAATGAATTGTTTGACTAAACTGAATAGCTTGAAATAGAAATGTTTTTGACAATTAAACCGTACTTACATTTAAATTGCGTGCTTATGCTTAACTGAATTATTTGAAATGGAACTGTTTTTCGACATTAAAACTGTATTTACACTTAACTAAATTGTTACATATAACTGCTTGAATAGTTTGAAATGGAAATGTTTTTGACAATTAAACTGTACTTATGCTAAACTGAATTGTTTTAAATAGAACAGATTATTTACATAAAAATGGATTTGGCATTAAATAACCTACAATGGTTGATATGCCATAAAACCCAACCCAACCCAACACACACTCAAAATGTGTTAAAATGTCTACTATGTACAAAGATGTGTGTGTATTGTGGTATGAAAAGGATAGCTAAACAAGTTAAGGTCATTTTCTTTTTTAAAGTAGAGGAATTGTATTGAAAATTGAAATACCATGACCGGAAAATCCGGCAAACACTTGCGTGCAACATATGGAACCACTGGACACGGCCAGTTAACCTGACGAATCTTGTAAGTTACATCCTTACTCTTATATGGCTGGTTAATTTGGCATCTCTTGTATGTGATGTGGACCAGTGGCACAGTGGTAGAGTTTCAGCTCTGCATTCTGTGGTTGCTGGTTTGATCTCCAGCAGGGGGAAATCACCGTATACGCTGCTGATGAGACCTAATAAGGTTGAAACAGCTGTCCAGTGGTCCCGTATGTCACACGCAAATGTTTGCTGGGTTTTCTGGTCATGGTTATTCAAGTTTCAGTTTACAAGTTAAGGTCAGATTTTGATAAAATAGAAAGAGAAAGTTTTTTTATGTCTATAATAAACTCGAGGTGTCCGTGGTGTAATGGTTATCATTGTAGGAAATGGACACGTTGACACGAGTTCAAATCCTGGATGAGGCTGATTGCTTTTCACATAGCACTAATACCCTTGGGAAAGGTATGAATCCAATTATTCTCCCTCCAGCTATGGATAAATAGTAGGGCAGACTGGGTTCTTCAGCCTTGGTGAGACAACTAGTCTAGGAGAATGAAAACTCTGAATTCAAACCTGTTAAACTCTGCTTAAAAACTGACCTTGTGTCATATCCTGCCTGAGCAGAGGGGTTGGGTAAATATGATAATAAACTCGAGTCTTTGGTGCTAGTTCACTGAAACGTCAGTAAACAAGCATATTCTATAAAGCACTCAAGTTTTGTAGGGTTGGTGCAGGCAAATCAGTTTTCTTTTCCGGAAGCTTTGGCAACTCGATCAGTCACAGCTGGGTTGGTCATTGGTCTGGGGCCATCTTTCTCCCATGTTAGTTGCTCACAAAAAGAACATGTATAGGAAAGTTAGAGATTGGTCATTAAATAGAGTGAAATAGAGAAATGACCAAGTCTTCATCTGCAGTATGTATCCCGATAGTGAGGGACCAGTGCTCCACCCTCGACTCGAATAAACTAGAAGAGAAATTGCCATCAATAAATCAATATTTTTTTTCTGTCTTTATTTGACAAGCTGACCCATGGTTTGTGCAGTTTTAACGAAAACTTGTGTTTGACTAATCTCAACCTGAAATTTTCAGGTTGAGTTGTTAAGCAGGTTGAAATGATAACTGTTTAAAATGCTAATAAAGATTTAAAAGTGAAATTATTCACTAAGATACAATTTTTATTTTGTAAACTTTCTCATAAAAATGATAACGTTAATATCTGTTTATTTATAGTCACTGGATTTTTTTGTACATAAACATTTTTCTTGAATAACTTTTTTTTCACAGCTTTCAATAAAAGCTTTTTCTGACATGAAATATATACTGAGTGTTTTGATTTTTATAAATTTTAAAATTTTATAGTGATTAGGAATTATTTAGAAAAATTGTTCTTATATTTGCTAGTCATATTTTTTGGCAGAAATCAAACTTCCAAAATCTTAGGTTAAATAAACTGTTTTACCCCCAGGTCAAGAATGGTTTTCATGACGAGCACTTGATCTATCAATATAAGCCTTTTTCATTTTTAAATGATAGACAAATGATTTTATCAAAGCAATTATTAGACATTAGATAGGTGATCCAAGACGTACAAAAAAAAAAAAGACATCTACTTGAGCGACTTTTTTAAGACAGAAGAAACATTAAATATTTTGGTTATAAACCCATGAAAGATGAAAGTTTTTTTTTGTTTTTCGTCAGCACAGATTTTGTTGTGTGTATTTTGTCTCCAACACACAGGATTTGTTTTTTGTTAAATGTCACTAAAACCAGCTTCACCCTGTGTACAATACCAATTGCAACAAGTCTAACCTTGTTCTCTGCATTTCAGCCATGCAGATATGCCACAAGGCAGTGTGCGTGTGTATGTATGTGTATGTGTGTACTTTATTTCTCTCACCATCCCAACCTGTACTTCCAGATTGTACCACTCTACAGCCTCCTCCTCCTCTGACCTGTCTCAGCAGGCCAACAATGAACCGTGAGTTTAGTTTTATGATCCACAACAGCAACAACACCTCCCCCACGAAATCTTTCAACTTCATTTGCTCCCCCTCCAAGCTCCTTTTTGCATTAACCATCCTCTTTTTCAACTATGAAAGCCACACGTTCTTTTGTTTTGGTTTTTCCTCCCTTTGGCTTTACTCCCTGCCCGCTGAGTTACCATGTTTTTTCCTTTCGTTTTTGTTGCTTTCTTTCTTTTGTACAGCCAAGGGGAAAGAACTCTGCTTAAAGACTTGAGTCATCTTTTTTTCATTGCATGACAACAATCATTGGTCAATGGCTGCCAATTTTCAGCTTTTTGTCAAAAGTTTAACTTTCTTTCCTTGTCCCCATCCTTAATTATGGCTGACATTATTGTTTCTTTATTGAATTCTTTGTGTCTACAGAAAAATTTGAATCAACTTAAAAGAAAGAAAGAAAAAAAAAAAGAATAATTCACAATATGAAAATAATTACAATTGATAGGATTGTGTAATTTTCCTTTTGTTTTTTTGTTTTTGTTGCTTGATTTGACTTGCCACATGATTGCATATGTGGATATGATTCTTTATGTCATCTTGATAATAAAGATCAATCACTTTTTATTTATCCTGTGCAGCCATGAAAATGATGAGAATGCCAAAAAATCTCTTGTGTGCCACTTGTAAACAATTTTCCTATTTGTCTACGCAAGATGATTAGTCGGGTTATTTTTTTTTTCATTTCAGGAAGATGTCGTTTGGTCGTATTAATGACCTTGGACAATTTGTATCTGAGTATGACCCTGAACCAGAACTTGAAAAGAAAAAATGTAAGTTTTCCTCTTGAAGAAGATCTGGTAAAGGCACATGATAAATTTCTTGGTTGTAAATTAAATAGGGCTAATTTCAAAATTCACTAAAAAAGCCTTAAGAGTTAAAGGAAATTGTGTATTATAAGAGCAAATAATCTGATATGATAAATCCTGAAAAAGTTATAAATTGACAGGAGTCAAATGCATGAATGAACTTATACCTGAGGTGCACTATTTTTTTTATGTCATGTTGACTTTTCTTATTTAATTTTCAGCTTCCATGTTTTTCCGGAAGAAGAAGGATAGAGAAAAGGTAAGTTTTGTCCTTAATCTCTCTCTCTCTCTCTTTCATTTCCCCTCTTTATACTAACCACAGCCCCCAAACTTGATTTATCATCATAGGAAATGGAGTTGGGAACCAGAGTTCAAATCCAGGATGTGGCGGTTGTTTGCCTTTTTACTGCTTCAAACAAGAGGAGAAGATCCAGTTGATTTTTCGATGGGATCTGTCACTCATTTTCTATTTGACTATCCCCTTCATTGTGAAAGGGTGCCCCCATATCACAAGGTTTACCCACTCTCTTTATACAACATAGACTCGTCATAGGAAATAAAATTAGCAACCCGTGTTCCAATCTCCAGCTATGAGTAAATAGTAAGGTATACTGAGTTCTTTAGCCTTGTTTAGGCAACCAATCTAGGAGAAAGAAAACTATGAATTTAAACCAGCTTTACTCTGCCTAAACTAAAAATTAACCTTGTGTCCCATCCTATCCATGACAGATGGATGGAGGGCCTTTTAACAAAACAATTAGCACCCAGAAATTGAAAAAGGGTCATTTAAGCTTCTCTGTTAGCACACACACACACACACACACAATTTTTTTTTTATTTTAAGAATTTTAATTTGAACAACTCTAGTTGATATGTGTGTGTTTTTCCCGGTTGGCCTGACCTGATTGTATCATCTGCATTGGGGTAAGGCCCCTCCCCCTCAAAAAAAAAAAGGAGTGTCCTGAGTAAGACAATAAACTGGAGAATGTGGAGTACCCTTTTATCGCCATTACTCCCACACCCACTCTGATCTAAAGTAATAGTACCTGTTAGGATCCCATTTATGTTAAGTATTATTCATATTCAACAGGAATACTCAATGCCATATAACTGTAAATCATTTTTATTAAGAGTAGTTACCTGAAATCCTCCAACTGTGTACAAATTATTTGTAATTAATAAGAATACTTGATATATGATTGTGTGAAAAAAAAAAGAAAGAAAAGAACTTTACTCCAAAATATATAAACATACAATATACATAACACCTTAACTTCTAGGCATAAATTAATTCCATACAGGTTGACATGCAGTTTTCATACGTTGATTTTGATTTTCAGCTGCTGCAGGAAATAGTCATCTTTTCTAAGTATCAGTATGAATTATGTCTGTGTCGATAGATGATTGGGCTCACATTTTGGGTAAAGTAGCAGCAGCAAACATTTCTTAATAACTATTTATATATATATATATATATATGTTTTTTTTTTTTTTAATTTCTTCAATGTTAACAAAGGAGCAGGAGGACATGGCTGTCCAGATTGCCCAGATGATCATATCAGACGTAACGTCCATTACACAAGCCAACCAGAACCCATCCCACCAAAACTTAAATTCAGCTTATGAAGCCACATGATAGAAGCATTCAATTAGGGTAAGTGGGATTTAAAAAAAAAAATCTTTTCTTTTAAAATGAAAGCAGAAACTATTTTTAAGACTGACCATCTGAAAAATAGAAGAAAATCTTATTCTGCTATTTAGAATTAGTCTATTAAAAGGCCAAGTTATTTATTTCAAATGATTCTTGTTACATTCCCTCCCAGTTACTTTTTTTAAAATTGTCTCTTTCTTTTTCTATTTTAGGGCTGAAGATGATATCCTTGTATAAAAAAAAGTACTGAATGAATTTCAACCATATTGGACTGACTCATTCAACACACAAAACTGACCCCCCCATTTTTTTTCTCTCCCTAAATATTTTTCTTTTCATTCTTCCAGCAGAATTCTGTTTGTTATAAACTTTGTTATTATGCCTAAAGTGACAAGAATCCTGTGTGTGTGTGTGTGTGTGCATGCCTAGCTAGAGAGGACAAGGCATCAAGTTGCCATTTGAAGAAGAAGAAGAAGAAAAGCTTTACTATATCCCCTCCGCTTCATTATTTATAATGAAATGAAATGAAAATTATTGTTCTTAATCCAGTTGTGAAATAATTCTTTTTCAACGATGTAATAATACAAGATGGCAAGGAAAAAGAGGGAGGGGGATTCTATCCTGCCTCCCCCTCCAACAAAAGACAGAAATTAGATTGAAATAAAGATGAGGAACTCCCAAATAACACCATCTTCAGTTTTTGCTACTACCTCATCTATCTGTTTTGGCCTCTTCACCCCCTTCAATACCTACATCTATTGACTGCACCCCCCCTTTTTTCTCCCTCCCCCACTTCCACCACTAGATATTGGCTGTGATACACGTCCCCTCCTGAGCTCCCTACATTCAAACTGAAGGTCAATGTCTGCTGCTGGGGTGTGCATGTTTAACCTCAGACATTGTTTGTTTTTCAATGCCTGGCTCCATTTGTTCAATTGTGTACTGGGGGGTAGGGGGTGAGGCGAAGTTGGGGGGGGGTCATTGGTTCATTGAGTTTAAGGCCCTTCAAAATCTAAATTTATTCCAAAACGATGAATGTCTTTCACGGATCTTCTCAACAATTAAAAATCCTTTGGGCTATCAGAAATCTTTCTGGAAAATATTACACTCAAAACAACGTTCTTTCTCAACTTGGATGCTTCCACTCCTCTGTGCTCACATCCTACAAACATCAGCAGACGATCGACACACAGCTTCAATTCCAACTTGTTAATGAAAACTTTTGATTTGTAACTCTTCCTTTCATTTATGCAAACATCTTTAGTGAAATCTTCAGTGGTTAAAGCAAAGGTTGCTGTGTTTTGGGGGCGGGGAAGGGAAGTCTAAAAAGTCATCTTAAAACTCTAACGGGCAGGCATATCGGCCATCATTCACTGTTCCACGCACGCACGCACGCACTTAGCCAGATTGCCTCTCTCTCTGGGGCAATGTCAGCCCCAAATTCAGAAGAATAATGCCCACAAGGGATTACTCTCTAAAACTGACAGTAACTACAATGACATCACTATGCAGACCACACCCTTTATTGTTTTTCATTTACTTGTGACTCCACCCATTTACAGTGGCATCACTCTACCCCACCCCCAGGTCACACCATTAATGACTACACCTACCCCCCCCCATGTATAAGTCTCAGTTCAAGAAAAAACACTTTTTATCACCCCCCCCACAAAAAAAAGAGGAGGTGGGGGTTACATGCACATGTCTGAATTCAGAAAATTTAATTTTTTTTCTTAATCAAATAGCTCTTCAATAAATTTGTCTTGGGTGAGGGGGGAGTATCCCCCCCCAATTCTGAACAGTCAGTTAATACTTGTAAGATGTGATATATAAATAAGAGCTACTTTTTAATTTTTGTTTAGGAGTCAGATTTATTTTTGTACTGTGGCTTTTGTGTATTACCTGCTAGGAGTGTACAAGTGTGTGTGGAAAGAGAGAGAGAGAGAATGGACAAGGGTCAACTCTGGTGAGGTCACTTTTCATTTAAAAAAACAACAAACGTACAAACAGATTCTTTCCCTGACTTTGTTTTTTTTTTTTTTTACTTGTTTGTTTGTGTCTTAAAAAAAAATAACAATCCAGTGTACAAAGAGGAGATTTAACATTTCCTGATTAAATGAAAAAAAACAACTCAGTATTGAAAGATGTAAAATAAAAACAAAATGATTCACAAAACCACAAAGAAATACAAGAAAAATATCTGAAAAAAATTTTTTTTTTATATTGGAATGAAAATTATTGATATGAAAAGAATGAAATTCTTTCAATTTATATTCAAAATACTTTTTTTTTTTTTTTTTTTTTTTTTTTTTCAGAATTTGACTTTTTTTTTCCTGTTGTTGTTGATACTGAAATAAAAATTGTCTGTATTAATTATTTTGAGTCATTTTGTCCTTTGACATGAGTAACATCTGAAATGGTTAAAAGTTCTTTTAGCTGATGAGAAAGAACTTTATCATCAATCCAAGAAAAAGTTTTCAACCCACAAAAGATTTTCAAAATAATAAAATTTTCTGGTCTTTAGAATAAAATCAGTTACAGATAAAAAATTCAAAGAATTTCAATTTTCTGGATGCACAATTCCAAATTCTGAGCCTGGTTGTCATACCAAAGGCTAAAAAAAGTCCAGAGTTGAGAAAAGAGATGAATGCTTTTCCCAAAAATGAACTGCAAACAGTCTCATCCAGAATTTCATTATGCTAAGTGTGCTTTCTCCAATAGCAGCAGGAATTGTGATATAAAAGAACCAGGAAAATCCGTTCCAAAATTGATAGTCTTGCATTTTATTCAGCTCACTAGAAACAAAAGAATTTGGACATTACACTGACCAAAACTTTATCATTTCGAACTTTTAATCCTGATTTGAGGCAATGAATGAATATTCATCCAAAGATGAGACTATAATTTTGGGTTCACATGTAAAAAGCATCAAAGTAACTGGTCACAAAAATTACTTTAGCCACCACAAAGCTAAAATTTTAAGAGAAATTGTCAGTGATTGTTAAAGAATCCTGCTTGGATGAAGGCACTGATTATCAAAAACCCCCAAAAAAACCCATATATCATTTCTTTCTTTCTTTGAATTGGTAAATAAACATAAAATATTTTTCTTGACTTTTTCTACGAATCTATCATCTAATTTTGTTAATCATAATACTACAGTAAATTTGTATTACAAGACAGAACACTTTGCAAAAAACGGAGCTAGAAAGAAACAATAAGAAAGAAAAAAAAAAAGTGTATAAAAGATGAAAATAATAAATTTGCCTCAAGAAAAGAAAATCCTCAGTTACACATAAGCAACAAACAACTAAAAAAATCTTGTGAAAATTCTTCAGTCAATCGATTTATAGTATGACACAAGGACATAAAAATCAGGTGAAGATTGTGAATGATTAAGCAAAAAAAGTAAATGAGGTTCCATTCTTTGCTGAAAACCATAGCATTTTCTTTAATCTTGAATTTTTATTGGCCTTTGACAGTTGCTGCAAATTACTTGAATATCATAAAATTGATACCAAGTCAAAATCCATCACCCTATTTTCATTACCTCACTCCCATACAAAAAAAAAAAAAAAAAAAAAAACAGGTGCTTCAGATGAATTTTTATTTTACATCCTTTTAATTAAGTTTACAAAATCTGCCAAAAGGTGAATTTCTTAAAGAAAAGATGGGAGGGGGGAGGCCAAGAGAGAAATGAAATCCTTCAAAAATTGAGCATGAAACAAAAGGTAATAATAATAAGGGGAGTAGCAGAAAGCAGAGTTTTAATCTTTATGTATTTCACTTCCATTTGAGACTAGTTTCCTTTCTCTGATTCCAATGTTTGTTAGTAAGAGTTATTTCCCTTTAAATCAATGTTCAATTTGCAAATAAAGCTACATTTAAAATTGTTTGGAAATCTTATTTTTCTGAGAAAATCAAATCTATTTGTTCAAGAAATAATCATTCAGAAGAGACATAAGAGGAAAATTGGACTTTCTTGGTTGATATTTCTTGTAGCCAAATTAATAAAAAAAAAAGGGGTGGGTAGATGCACTAATGACATCTCATTACTTTGGTTCATTTCAAGATTACAAAGAAGGAAAAAAGTTCCTGCCATTATTAAAAATAAATAAATGTGGAGGTTACAAAAAAATAAAAGGTTGTCTTTAAGTGTACAATGAAGAAAATGAAGACTATCTAGATTTCAAAGTTGCTGAAAGAAAGTTCAAATGACCAAAGCAACCAGCCCATAAATAATTACATTGGGTGAATGGCAGTTTTTTTGTTCTTTTTAACATTTTGTGAAATTAAAACCCCAACTGTTTATCTCAGTTCAATGAAGAATTCATAAAATATCTACTTGCAAATGATTTAGCAAGAAGCATAAACTGTATTTATGTAAATAGAGAGTGTGACATAATATACAAAAAAAAAAAAAAAAAATGTATCAAGGCAGCACATAGTGGGGGGGGGGATTACAATCCCCAAATTATTTAAGAGTCAAAGATGGTGAAGGAAAAACCAGAGATAATTTGTTTGCCCTGAAGTTATGGAAAGAAAGTGGGAGGTAAAGTTGACAATTCATTCATGGTTTTTGGCAACTAGGATTTCTAGACAGCTCAGCCCTAGAAAAAAAACAAAAAACAATCCATGCTGGTTTCTCAAGCCCCTCCCCCACCCCAAAGTATGAGTAACTATCACCAGAAATTGTTGCAACGTGATAAGAATCTCCAGAACGTCATATGTACATGTTGATAGATGGCTATGGAAAATGCTCTTCTTAAAAGTTGGACTTTGGTGAAGCAGGAGGATGTACCCGGTTTGTGGTTTGTCTTTGAATGATAAACAAAGGGTCAGTGCTTGCGGTTCTTGCTCACGGCGCAAGCGCACTTAAGACACTATCCATATTGCAATGAATGAACAGATGGTCTGTTGAGACTAAATCATCTCTCTCATCCTTTCATTTCAACAAAATTTAGCGAGTATCTCCGGTTTGTGATAACGTATGCGAGGACACCTTGCAGATTTCTCGGGTCTATGACACTCACTAAAGAATCGAATAGAAAGAAAATGTTCATCCCGAGATAGAACTGTACGCAGAAATCGAGTGATGTCAAATACCATGGAAAGTTGGGTGAACCTCATGGTGATTGTGTCCAGTTCGTTAAGTGTTACCGAGAGCCAAAGATCAATCAGCCCAAGTGTTGTCGAGATGCTGACGTTGACAGTAAGGAGGGCTTCTTGTAGAAAATTGAAACCCACTTGCAGCTGGACATACGTGGAAAAAAACGTATGCATATGTTCTGGAGAAAGGGGAAAAAAAATAAGATAAATGAAAATTTATTAAGCTGAAACAAAATTCAAATAGTTACAAAAAAGAAAATTGAACCAGAAAATTCTAAACAAAAATAAATTCATAGAAGGAACAAAATACTTTTAGTACTTTTTATATTTGTATAGTAGGGAGTATTCATGTGCGAAATTTGAGCAGATTTTTCAACTTTCCAAGCATTTAATTCATACCTGGATTTTTCATACTCTTATCAGAATTATTATTGGAGATGTTAGCCTCATTTAGTGTTAAGGAGGACATTTAGTCGAGTCCCCAAGATCCAATAATAACATTAGTGTAGAATCCATTGGTAAACTAACATTTAATGAATGGAAAGGAAAGACGAGATAAGCTCATAGAAACACAAGACATTTAATGTGTTCATATATAAAAACATAACAAATATCACAGGAATATTATAATACACAAATGTGTCACAAGCAGGGGGAATGTGCACTGTGTACGATGGTCAGGCAATGCATAAGGAAGGCGTAGCAATTTGGTGAAAAGGTCTTCTGTTCTTTAGTGGGTTCCATCTCAATAGCAAGATAAAGCCATTTGTCAGCTATTCAAAGACCCAGAATCAAAATAGGAAGAGAAAGAGTTACCACTTTTTACAGGATGTCCCATGACACAACCCTAATACAAAGGAAGATAATTATTGTTTCCTTAGACTCCATTTTGTTGGAATGATTTAAAATCTTTTATCACCAGAAATAGAAAGTACCAAATCAAGTCTGATATTGTTTAAATAGATTTGACATTTTGCGAGAGTGACAATTACTTAATTCAACAAACCAAAACAGATGACCAGACCTTATTACTTTTTTGAAACTATTAGAAATATTTTCATGGCATTCATTTTTTTTTTTTTAAAGTTTTTAAAAGGTAATCTTTATAATTAAAGTTGAATAAGTTTTAATTTGCAAAGTATCAATTTTTCAAAAACTTGTCTAGATTCCCCAGGATTCATTTCTCATCAAATCTAAGAAGTTTCACATTCAGCAAAATAAAAAGCCATCGTCGTCACTTATTATTTTCTCTAAAGTTCAATCCAAAATGTACAGCAGATGTGAATGAAATTTACCACAAAGTACAAATTGGAATTTAGTAGCCTTTTCTCCAACTTCTGATTTAATCAATTAAAAACATTTTCAACAAGTTTAAATTTGTTTCTTGATATTCCCTTTTTAAGTGGGGGAGGGGAAAGGTGCCTTTTATTTTGACTCTTGTTTAACCAATTGGCCAAGAGGTGAGAGAAGCCTTTTGTTGTCTTTGCAGTAGCAATGGAAAAAAGTTACTCAAACAATTAAAACTACTAATTTTCTTGTACTCTGCCTCTGGTAGTCAGTAGAATTAACCTTCTAAGCTCGCCTCCTCCTCTTTCTCGTCGTCGTCGTCGTCGGCCTCCTCCTCTTCGCTCAAGTGATCTTACACATTTTTAGATGCCATTATCTTCATTGCCTTCATCACAGCCAGAAAAAAGGTATAAATAAGACAAGATCAAAGAATTATTATTGGCCACTTGAGAGTTCATGTGGAAGGTTATTCCTACTAACCTATTGAGTGTTTGAGCTTATTTTTGTCTTGGCTCACCTCTCCAGGTACGAGCAGAACTTAGCTTTTTGCCGCGGACGGGTCTCAGTCTGCGTTTACTGCTGAAAAAAAAAAAAAATAGAACAGCTGGCTAGATTATGCTTAGACAAGCTTAACAATGTTTATGAAACATTGCAATCTGATGGAAAAAACGGTTTGCAAATATTTTTGAATGAAACTAAAGAAAAAAAAAAAAACATCATGTTTAATTTATAGAAGGTAAAAAAGAAAAAAATTAGAGTGGTTGATGGATGAAAATAAAAATCACAAACCTTTGCTTTTGGGCTAAATAAAATAATTTCTCAGCCTTTTGGCTAAGGTCAAAGTGAAGTATCTGTATCAAAAGGCTGAGAGGCACCAAAAGCTTTTGGCTTGGTTTCAGGAGGCCTTCTCCCAGGAGGCACCTGCCCACTCATCAAAAAGGAGTAAGGGCTGGGTTTATTGCCCAGTACCTGAAGTACCCTGCAAGGGAAATGGCAAGACAGAATTTTAAGCAATTTTCAAACCTGTCACAACAGGAAGCTTGCTTCATGCAAAGCATCACATATTAAATAAATGACCTGTGTCTAATTTGGCGTGGTAGGGAGCCAAAAAAAAATCACTCAGCCTTTTGGTTAAGATTAAAGTGTAGTATCTGTTCATATCAGTTTAATGGCTGGGATGTTTGCTTGGCGTAATGGTTATCATGGAAGGAAATGAAACTGGACAAGGCGGTTTGCATTTCACTTTGTACTAATGCACTTAGGAATGGGATGAATCCATCTCTTTTCATACTCAGCTATGAGTAAATAATAGACCAGACCAAGTTCTTGGTAAAACGACCAGTCTAGAAGAAAACTGAATTCAAACCAGCTGTACTCTGCTTAAAAATTGACCTTGTAGCACATCTGGAGGGGTTGGGTAAACACATACATACATATATAAGCCTATGAACATATTCATTGGCATTCAATTTCTAGATTGCCCCCTATAATTTCTAATTAGAATTTAAATGGAATAATGAGACTAGAGTAAAATAAAAATTGATGTGCTCTGACATGTTTTGCTTTAATTCACTTGATGCAAAGAAGCTTTTGTGACACTTTGAAAAACCATAATCAGAATTGATTAGGCTCAATTTATACAGCAAAATATTAATTACATCCTGACACGAAAAGTGTTAAACAGTAATTAATGTATTTACAGCAAAACACCACATAATTATTTGATATCAAATGTTACATTATAACATTACTGACCCAATTAACTGCTTTATTATTAGACATTTGTGTCAAGATAAGTTTTCATTCTCTTTATTCATTGAGAAGAAATAACTTGTACTAAAAAGAATGTCACAAGTTCAAATGAAAAAGTATTATTATATTTCTTGCACAACAATTATCTCTACAACTCAAAGGTAAATGTCTTCCTTGCACATAACTTCTAACAATTCTGATACAATTCTCTCAGCAAAAGGAAAGTTAATATTACAACAGTCTGATTGTCTTGTTGTTAATCACAAAGAAAGAGATTTACAACTCTTTATATTATTATCCTTTTTGGTACAACAAGAATCCATTCTGCAAGATTTGAGACATATATAAAATTATACACAATGGCCCTTTCCCCAATTGATATTAAACAGGGTTGCTGATTTTCTTGCTTGCTTTCCAGTTTTTTTTTAAGCATTTTTTTACCACCACACCTATTGAAATCAATTGCTAATATAGATTCACAATAATAATCTACTTAACAAAATTAAATTACTGAAACGATCTGCCAATATGCAAACTTATCAGTACTTATAAAGTTTAGTTTGTGGCACTTGTGAGGATCAATTTCACTTTGACAGTAATAGTCTTTGAGATTAGCTTGCTTACCATTACCCATTTTTGACAGTTTCTCTTTCTTTCTCATGAGTTTTCTCGCCAAGATTTTGAAAATTGTCAGATTTGAAATTATGAATTAGATGTTTCTATTTAAGGAAAATGTCTCATGGAGTGGGAAGTAAAGAATTTGGTTTCATCATTATTTCTATTCAGTTTTTATGTAGCTCTTTCCAGACAATTTCATTTGGAAAATATTTGCAAAGCTTTTCTCAGTCTTTTTTTTTGCATTTTCATCAACTTTGTTCAGTTTGTCATAATAAAATCTAACCATTTGTTCAAGTGGCAAGCTTTCCACTCAAAGAAACCAAAAAGGACTTCTTTAAGATAACCACTGGCTTTGTTCAGTACAGCAAGTGGACTTTGTCAAGAGATTTTTTGTTTTGTTTTATTGTCAGGGTGTAAATATCAACTTTATAGACTCTATTACTGCAGGACTTTGTGGTATAAAGCTTCAAACCAAGATACATTGTGTCAATAAAGTTTGAATTTTTTTCAACTTAAACATCATTTTGAAAACAACAAAGCAAAAATAGAAAGGAAAAAAAAAAAAAGAATTCCAAACAAAATTCAACAAAATCTTGTCAATATAAGTCTGGATCTTTTAGGTGTATCAAACAAAATCATATAATACAATCATAAATAAAAATCAACTGTTACATGAGAAAATGTTTTGAAGTATTTTATTTGTCTCCATCGGGGATAAGCATTAAAAAAAAAGAAACACTGATCAGATAAAGATACTATAAAAATTTTCAAACCCTTATCATCTAATGAGGAGAAGATGTCTGCCTAAAGAATCAAAGAGTCTGCCATCAAGAGGCAATTTCAAAAAAGAAACTTCCATAATCTACACATAAGGCCTAACAGAAAGATGAACAATGTTTTTTTACAAAAACAATTTGCAAAAAATATACATTCACTGATTGCAAAACAAAAAAAAAAAAAATTTTTAGAAGAAAGGTTAACTCAAAAATGCTCTTCTTCAGCAAAGCTCCAAATATAAAAATATTTGAAAAAAAAAAAAACAAAAAAAAAAAAAAAAAAAACCAACAAAAAACAACCTGACTGAAAATGAACAAAAATTTTTTCTTTAATAGTGTAGTCATCTAAAATATTCTTCCAAATAAGAAAAGATCAAAATATTCAAAGAATTGATGACCCAAACAACAACATAAATTCCAATCCAAGTGAAAAGGAGTAAGACAATCTAATTAGCCAGGAGAAAAACTTGATGAAATTCATGTTTCTCAAGAAAAACAGGGACAAAGTTTTCCAATACATTCAAGCCAAATGGATAAAGGACTTAAAAATATGAGCAAAATCCAAATGAAAGCTGCTTTAGCAAAGGTACCGTTCCTATACATGAGCTCATTTATGCAACTAGAATACGATACAAGTCTGTTTTTATGTAGTACTTTAAAAAAGAAATAGTTGTCTTTTCTGTTCCTTATATCACAGTACAAACGAGAGGACATGACATGTTTGATCTTGATTTTCAGGTGGCAATTTCTAGAACTGTGCGTAACATTTTTGCTAGTCTACAACTCAACTGAAATGACTCTATTTGACACAACAACAATAGAGAATTCGAGGCAAAAATAATCCAATTCATTTCAGTTAAAAGAGTGCACAAAAAACAAGAAAATGGGGAAGAGGAAATAGTTTGGCTCAGAATTCAGACAATTGAATTGAAGTCATTTCTATCATGCTTCCCAAGAAATCGGCTTTTGCCAACATTCTTTGTAGATAAACATTTCTTTAACAGGATTTGACTGAAACAGTAGAAAGCAATATCAAACTGACCTATCCTATGTGAAAACTTCTCTCTTTCAGTAATTGATACAAAGTATTTATTTCTTGTAATGTCTGCATCAATAATAGACAGATTTTTAGGCTTTAATTTATATACATTCCTTTGGAATTAATGAATGCAGGCTCTCTCTTACAATATAAAACCATCATATTCTAACAAGATGTAACTCCTCTCTTTGCCTAAATAACAGCAGTTGTAAAACATGGAATTTACAAGATGCTTGATTCATTGGACAAATACATTTATCCAGGTACATTTTGGAGTCGGGCTCGTTGGATGTGACTGCAGACAAATTATGAGATCCGCTACATCTTATACATGTCCAGTGGGGTTTAAATCTTGCAAGTGTGGAGGCCAAATGAAGTACCTGCAAGTCTACCAAGTGTTGATAGAACCAATTTCACTAGTGCACACGATGCAAGATGGGAGTGGGTACATTATCTTGTTAAAACAAACCATCACCAGCATAAAGTGGGATGCAACAAGATCTGTATCTGCCACCCCTATCAAGACAGACTTCAATTTTCCTAGTGATCCTTGCAAACCCCTATAGGACATCATCAAAGAAATAATCTCAGCTTGTACAACATTCTGATAGGCTTTATATGGTCTCCTCAACACCCAAATGCAACTTGAATCTTCTCTAAATGAAGTACACAATAATCACCCCCAATGAAATGCCGCTGTTGCCTGTTTGAAATTCACATATTCTTAATAAGGAAAACTCTTGCTATTGTCGCTAGTTGCTCAATCATTCTGATATAGTCAGGTTCCACAGCTGTCATAGTTACAGTCTTTAATTATGTCCCACATACATCATCTAACAGTGTCCATTTCTACAAGTAGGAGGAGGACTTGTCTTATGTCTCGAAATTTTTGGTACTTCAGTTTGTATTTTTATACACAAAACTAATAGGTTGGTTGGGTTTTATGGCATATCAACCTTTGAAGATTATTTAATACCAAATCCATTTTTATACAAATAATCAGTTCTATTTCAAAGAATTTAGCATGAGTACTCAGTTTAGTTCTATTTAATCCATAGATAGGACCCTATCAGGTGCTACCACTCCGGACCTGAGTGGACCTGGGAGTGATGGCAATGAAGGAGTAGTCCACATTCCCCAAGACTCCAGCATCACTGGAATCTCACCATCAGATTTTTTAGTGTCATATCTGTTACATGTTATGTCCTTTCGTTTATACTCTAGTAAGCGAATTTGAACTTTATTCGTGCTATTACATTCACTTTTGAACTAATGCCCTTGGGAAAGGCATGAACCCCCTTATCCTCCCAGGTATAGTTTTAATAGTACAACCACTACTTTTCTTCTACAAGGATGGCTTTGGCATTAAATAACTCACTAAATTTGATATGTGTGTGAAGGCATTTACCCCAGTTTGGTTGAACAGGCTCAATCCGATGAGTTAAACAAGTTAGCGGATAGTACAAAGCCTTGTTAAATGCCAGAGCAGATGTGAAATAAGTGGAACGTTTTGATCATAAATGCAGATCTTGCGTTATATATTGACCCTTGATGAAGCCGTCAATCAAAGATGCACTTTTGTAAATAAGTGGAAGAAGAAGCAGAAGCAAGTGGGCATTATGAAAGAATATAGGCAGATGCCGGTGGCCATTGAGTAAGTTATAAAGAAGTGTGTTCGTTTGTTCATTGAAGTTCGTAAATTATGCTTGATTATATTCTAGGCTGGGTCTATGAGACTCTACAACACTTAGTGCAGGTCAAAAGGTAGTAGGCCTTTAGCAAGTTAAGTTTCTCTATGCATAATCCTCTAAAGAGCTCAACAATTGACAAATTGACTTAATCATAAATAGCAGCAAAATCTATAAGGCAAACAAGAGTTTTCTGCTAGAAGCACCTGACACAGTAAGAATATCTGATCAGTACATCCTCGACCAGGACAAAATCTGCACTGATTTGGCCTCATGCATAAGTCTCATTTGTCTTGAAATCATTTCAATAAGATGATACCGAATATTTTCCCGCTAATGTCAATCAGGACAATACGATAGTAATGACTGCAGCAGCACTTACTGCTTTTCTTGCAAAAAGTAAGAAGAACAGATATAACATTGAAACAAAGAAAAAAAACCCTCATAGGCACTAGCTAGAATTTTAAGACCCCACCCCATTTCTTAATATTTTACAGCAATCTGGGAATTCTGAAATTTTCCATAATAAAAGTTTATTTTTGTTTCGTTGTTTTTTTAATAACCTTGTTAGATTTTGTTATTGACAATTTATTTCAAATAAAATCTCATGGTAACGAATACCAAAATGCGGATATATTTAGAACATTATGGAAGCATAGGGAAAAAATGATTTTAAATAATTAAAGATGATGTAATTCAAATCTTGTTCAGGAAATAAAAAAATCAGGGATATAATATAAACCTAATCACACAATATCTTTGTAGTATTTGTGATTTACATGAATTCAACTAAGTTGACAGAGAAATGAATAAAGCACTGTCAAATTTCTAAATACATCTCACCACTACAACAGATCATCAATGAACTACTTTTAGAACTGGCTGTCCAAGAGGAATAATGAAACATTTTCAAATATCTAAATTTATGTCACCACTACAATAGATCTTCAAATGACCCCTTTTAAAAGTGGCTTTACCTGCAGGATAATGAGACATTGTTAAATTTCTAAATTCATCTAACCATTACAACAGATCGTCAAAAGCCTCTTTTAGAAGTGACTGCCCAAGAGGAATAATGAGACATTGTCAAATATCTAAATAAATCTCAACACTATGAGAGATAATCAAAGCCCCTTTTTTTAGAAGTGGCTGTCAAAAAGAACAGTGAGACATTGTCAAATATCTAAATACATCCTACCACTAAAACAGATCATCAGAGGAACTCTTTTCGAAGTGGCTGAATAATGAATAATGAATAATGAGACATTGTCAAATATCTAAATACATCTCACCACGACTCCAAATCATCAAAGAACATCTTTTAGAAGTGACTGTCCAAGAAGAATAATGAGACATTGAAAAATATCTAAATACATCTCACCATGATAACAGATAATCAAAGGACCTCTTTAGAAGTGGCTGTCAAAGAAAAATAGTGAGACATTGTCAAATATCTAAATACATCTCACACAACAACAGATCATCAAAGGAGCTCTTTTAGAACTGACTGACCAAGATGATTAATGAGACACTGTCAAATATCTAAATAGATCCTACCAATAAAATAGATCTTTGGAGGAGCTTTTTTAGAAGTGGCTGTCAAAGAAAAATAGTGAGACATTGTCAAATTTATAAATACATCTCACCACTAAAACAGATAATAAAAGGAACTCTTTTAGAAGTGACTGTCCAAAATGAATAATGAGACATTGTCAAATATGTAAATACATCTCAACACTAAAACAGATCATCAAAGGGCCACTTTTAGTAGTGACTGCCCAAGAATAATAATGAGGAATTGAATAATATCTAAATACATCTCACCACTACAACATATCATCAAAAGACCTCATTTAGAGGTGACTGTCCAAGAGGAATAATGATACATTGACAAATATATAAATATAAATAAAGACATTATGAAATTTCTAAATTAATCACACCACTACAACAGATAATCAAATGACCTCTTTTAGAATTGATTGTTCAAGAATAATAATGACACATTGACAAATATCTAAATACATCCTACCACTAAAACAGATAATCAAAGAACTTCTTTTAGAAGTGATAGTCTAAGAGGAATATTGAGACATTGTCAAATTTCTAAATACATCTCACCACAAAAACAAATCATCAAAGTACCTCTTTTAGAAGTGACTGTCCAAGAGGAATAATGAAATATTGTCAAGTATCTAAATACATCTCACCACTACAACAGATCTTTAAATGACCTCTTTTAGAAGTGATTGTCCAAAAAGATAAATAAGACAAAATACATTTCACCATAACAACAGATCATCAAAGGACCTCTTTTACAAGTGACTGTCCAAAATGAATAACAAGACAATATGAAATATCTAAATACATCTCACCACTACAACAGATCAACAAAGGACCTCTTTTAGAAGTGGCTCTCAAAGAACAATAGTGACGCATTGTCAAATACCTAAATACATGTCACTATTATATGAGATCATCAAACGACCTCTTTTAGAAGTGGCTTTACCTGCAGGATAATGAGACATTGTCAAAGAGAAATAATGAGACATTGTCAAATATCTAAATACACCCACCACTAAAACAGATCATCAAACTACCCCTTTTAGAAGTGACTGTCTAAGAGGAATAAAGAGATATTCTCAAATATCTAAATACATCGCACCACTACAACAGAGCATAAAAGGACCTCATCTAGAAGTGACTGTCTAAGAAAAATATTGGGACATTGATAAATATCTAAATATATCTCACTACTATAACAGATCATCAAAGGACCCCTTTTAGAAGTGAATGTTAGAGAGGAATAATGAGACATTGTCAAATTTCTAAATTCATCTCACCACTACACGAGATCATCAAAAGACCTCTTTTAGAAGTGACAGTCTAAAAGGAATAATGAGAGATTGTGAAATATCTAAATACATCTCACCACTACAACAGATCCATCAAAGAACCTCTTTTAGAGGTGAATGTTAGAGAGGAATAATAAGACATTGTCAAATTTCTAAATTTATCTCACCACTACATGAGATCCTCAAAGGACCTCTCTTAGAAGTGACTGTCCAAGAGGAATAATGAAATATTGTCAAGTATCTAAATACATCTCAACACTACAACAGATCATGAAAATCCATTTTTTTTTTTAGAAGTGATTGTCTAAGAGGTACAATGAGATATTGTCAAACATCTAAATACATCTCACCACTACAACAGATCATCAAAGTTCATCATTTAGAAGTCGCTGTCAATGAGGAATAATGAAACATTGTCAAATATCTAAATACATCTCACCACGACCACAGATTATCAAAGGACCCCTTTTAGAAATGAATGTTAAAAAAGAATAATGAGACATTGTCAAATTTCTAAATTTATCTAACCACTACACGAGATCCTCAAAGGACATCTTTTAGAAGTGACTGTCCAAGAGGAATAATGAGACATTGTCAAATATCTAAATACATCTTACCACTACAACACATCTTCAAAGGATGTCGTTTAGAAGTCGCTTTCCATGCAGGATAATCAGACATTATCAAATTTCTAAGTTCATTTTACTACTTCAACAAATCATTAAACAACCTCTTTTAGAAGTGGCTGTCAAATGAGAATAGTGAGACATTGACAAATATGTAAATACATCTCACCACTACAACAGATCAGCAAAGGGCCGCTTTCAGAAGTGACTGTCTAAGAGGAATAATGAGACATTGCCAAATATCTAAATACATCTATAACAAGAGGGCAGATGATATTACCATTTTGGCATAAATGGTAATTGACGTAGTATCGTTCTGTTGCCTCTTGTTATTTTTATAGAAAGGAAACAAATAATGAACGCGTAGATACTGATGGATGGCTTTCAATCTAGTAGTTTAATGACTGCTTTTTTTGTGTACCATGTGGTGTGTTGTCCATTTCATGTTTGTCGAAACTTTACGGTAGTCAGCTTTGTTACTCAATTAGATAGTAGGTGTGGCAAAATGTGTTGCCATGCCGACAACAGTTTTTGTTCCAAAATTGTCTGCCATCTCAGCTTCTTCCTCGTGGTGAGTGTGTCTTAAACTCGTCGGCAGCAGATTGAAAAATTTTCAATATGTTTTGCATTTTGTTCTTTTGTTTATAACAAGAGGGCAGATGATATTACCATTTTGGCATAATTGGTAATTGACGTAGTATCATTCTGTTGTCTCTTGTAATTTTTATAGAAAGGAAACAAATAATGGAAGCATAGATACTGATGGCTTTCAATCTAATAGTTTAATGACTGCTTGAGAGGAAGTCTTCCTTATGCCGTGAGTTGAAGAGAATGAAAAAACACTTGTAAATAGTTATGTGGGAGTTTAGTGCTTAGCCAGAGGCATCAGATCTATTTGGTTTAGGAAGGAGAAATAATTGACCAGGAAATGGTCTTCTAAGGTATACAGAGGAACAAATGTTGAAGTGTGCTCTCTTGAGATGGAGAGTCCATGTCTGCTGTTGGATTTGTCCCGAGTTAGAGAAATGTTATCTCTCGTATCAGCTGGTCTTACCTAACTGCCAGCAAAGAGAAATGAGAAAAGAAAAGAGAGGTCGCACGTGGTTAGCGCTGCCTTTTATAATGTCTGGTGAGGTGTGCCCGGGTTGAATGGCATGGGTCATTCTAATTGGATGAAATGTATAATTTCAAAATTCCAATGGCTAAACAATTCCCGCACTAAATAATGGGTTGAAATTCTTTCTGCTACACATCTAACTACTACAACGGATCATCAAAGGACCATTTTTAAAAGTGGCTATCAAAGAGGAACTATGAGACATTGACAAATATCTGAAAACATCTCACCACTAAAGCAGATCCTCAAAGTACCTCTTTTAGAAGTGACTGTCCAAGAGGAATAATGAGACATTATCAAATATCTAAATCCATCTCACCACTACAACAGATCATCAGAGGACCTCTTTTAGAAATGGCTCTGCCTGCAGGATAAGGAGACATTGTGAAATTTCTAAATTTATCTTACTACCACAACTGATCATCAAACGACCTCTTTTAGATATGGCTGTCCTAGGGGGGATAATGAGACATTGTTAAATTTCTAAATTCATCTCACCACTACAACAGATCATCAAAGGACCTCTTTTAGAAGTGACTGTCCAAGAGGAATAATGAGACATTGACAAATATATAAATACATCTCACCACTACAACAGATCATCAAAGGAACTCTCTAAGATGTGGCTGTCAAAGAAGAATTGTAAGACATTGTCAAATATCAAAATCCATCTCACCACTACAACAGATCATCAAAGGACCCCTTTTAGAAGTGGCTTTACCTGCAGGATAATGAGACATTGTCAAAGAGGAATATTGAGACATTGTCAAATATCTAAATACACCCACCACTAAAACAGATCATCAAACTACCCCTTTTAGAAGTGACTGTCTAAGAGGAATAAAGAGATATTCTCAAATATCTAAATACATCGCACCACTACAACAGAGCATAAAAGGGCCTCATCTAGAAGTGACTGTCCAAGAAAAATATTGGGACATTGATAAATATCTAAATATATCTCACTACTATAACAGATCATCAAAGGACCCCTTTTAGAAGTGAATGTTAGAGGGGAATAATGAGACATTGCAAAATATCTAAATACATCTCACCACGACAACAGATCATCAAAGAACCCCTTTTAGAAGTGTATGTTAGAGAGGAATAATGAGACATTGTCAAATTTCTAAATTTATCTCAGTACTGCAACAGATCATCAAACAACCTGTTTTAGAAGTGGCTTTCCCTGCAGGATAATGAGACATTGTCAAATTTCCAAATTTATCTTACGACTACAAGAGATCATCAAAAGGACCTCTTTTAGAAGTGACAGTCCAAGAGGAATAATGGGAAATTGTCAAATATCTAAATTCATCTCACCACTACAACAGATCATCAAAGGACCTCTTTTAAAAGTGACTGTCCAAGAGGAATAGTGAGACATTGTCAAATATCTAAATTCATCTCACCACTACAACAGATCATCAAAGGACCTCTTTTAGAAGTGTCTGTCCAGGAGGAATAATGAGACACTGTCAAATATCTAAATATATCTCACCACTACAACAGATCATCAAAGGACCTCTTTTAAAAGTGACTGTCCAAGAGGAATAGTGAGACATTGTCAAATATCTAAATTCATCTCACCACTACAACAGATCATCAAAGGACCTCTTTTAAAAGTGACTGTCCAAGAGGAATAGTGAGACATTGTCAAATATCTAAATTCATCTCACCACTACAACAGATCATCAAAGGACCTCTTTTAGAAGTGTCTGTCCAGGAGGAATAATGAGACACTGTCAAATATCTAAATATATCTTACCACTACAACAGATCATCAAAGGACCTTTTTTAGAAGTGACTGTCTATTTTTATTTTAGAAATTAAACCCAAAACTTTCTGAATTCTCTCTTCTTTCATTGTTTTTCTTTCTTTCAAAATAGAACTGAAGTCAAATGCTGCTGTATATAACAACCGTCTTATTTCCCTTCATTAAAATCTATCAATAACCATGTAGCTGTCTTATGGTAAAGTTTTAATAAAGAAAACCAGATTTTTAACTAATTCTCTATTCATGAATTGAGGGGAATAGTTCAAACCCATGATATCAAATCAATTGGCGAATTAGGGAAATCTTGAAATCATTAAGAGAAACCTTTGTGTTAATTTTTATACAAATGTGTTATGCCATTCACAAGTAGACAGTCAGAACTAGCCACTAAATATTGAAACTGTAATATTCAATATTTCAAACCATATACAATTGTGTGTAGATTGTTAGTACCAACTAAAGAATAATTTTATGTACTGTAAATCATGACATACAAGTCAACCTTTTAAACTTGAAAAAATTTCTACAAAACTAGGAGTAGACACTCTGTTTGCATTTTACATAGTACTCAGACTCTTGAGAAATGTATGAATCCAACTCTTATGCCACCAACTATGGGTAAATAGTAGGGCAAACTGGTCTCGTTATACTTTCATTAAAAAACAAAAAAGTTATAATTCTTGCTCACGTGATTTTTCCTATTTAAATACATCTTTTTTAATTCTTATTTATATGCATTTGGCCTTGTGTGGTTCTTATTGTAAAATTCAGTTGAATAAAGCCTTGATAAGGTCTTTCTTCTTTTGTCTTTATTACACTACAATATTACACTTGATATGGTAACTTGTCTAGGAAAACTTTGAATTCAAACCTCTTAAACTCCACATAAAAACTGACCTTGTGTCACATCCTGCTTGTGTAGAAGGATTGGGTAAATACATATTTCACAGAGCTAAAACCTTTATCACAGTGTTCAACCAGTGGAAAAGTACTCCTAACAATCGATATACACCATTTATCGTTACTCCGACAGACGACTACAAACATATCGAACTTAAATTCGTGTTTGATGAACATAGTGGAAAAATTAATACAGAGATTGATATAAAAGAAAAAAACTGTAATACAAATAAGGAATTATACAAATGCTATATCACAAACCATATCCAACAGTTGATGTACTGACTACATACTAACCACAGCTTCATAGCACCCTGCTGGCCAGTCAAACAACTACAGTATATTGTTTATCTGCACAATTTCATGATAGTGCTATAAATTGTGAATTCATATGAATATAAGCTCCAATGTGTAAGATTTACATGTTTCATATACGGCTGATGTGATTTTGGTTTCAGAGAAAAATTATACCATACGCTTCTGGAGTAATGACAGTATAACAAGACATAATAATAATTTATTGAATACAAATTGGCAATATTAATGTACTTATATGTCTCAACATTTTAAATGAAGGTTACTTGAAGTTTAAAACTTTGATTCTAAGACACCACACTATAATTTTCAAATTATTTACTTATACATATTTATAAGGTTTAGTTCCAATGAATTTATTATCTGCTTTTGCTACTGGTTATCATTGCCTATCTTTATTTAGGCCGACTGGATAAGTTTTTGCCTACCTGTAACCTACTGTATATTTGGGGGTTGACCTATTTAGCAGGTATAGGTCTGACCCAAAATTTTGAGAGTGACTCGTATGCCACAATTTATGGCAATCACTTTCTATTTCCAGCTGGAAGAACGGCCAATAAACCTAATTAGTTAGGATTATCAATAGTTAATCAGCTATAATAATTCTTTTTTCTACTTTTGAACATTTTAAATGTATGTTCTGCAACATTCATTTTGTCTTGCTGCAACCTGACTTCCGACTAATTACTGTACATTGCTAAAGATTCTTGATGAGCACTCACCTTTCTCTATAAAAAACAAAAAGAGTTTTAGCTTAAAAACTTTCCCCCTGATATAATAAGTATTCTTATAAAATGTAGTAATTCAACATCCAACCATATCATTGTCTTTGAGATCGGACTATTATCAATATAGATACACAATATTAAAAAGGATAAAAGAAACCCAGATTTCTAACAGTGGCATTATGGCTATTATTACTGTGACTAATAAGCAATCTTGATTTTAATCAGTTCAATGTTTTATAGGTCTGATATTTCGCTCAATCCATTCAAAAAAGTTGAAAAAAGAGCATAGTTTCCAGAGAGTGGCTATTGATCCCCTTGTACAAATAACACATCACTCAGATATCATCATTATCTTAGATTTAACCAAGCAAGTGATCATGTGGGAGGTGATAGAGCTCTGGGATCAGCTCATGATAGGAAGCACATCAAATACTTATGAAATAATGTAGAAACCAGGACTGGTATCCCCTCTGAGCTGTTAGGAGTTTACTGGGCTTGGTATAATAGAAACAGCAGAGATAAGAATATAAGGATCCTCACTAAACTCATAACCCCTCCACCACCACTACCCAAAAAAATGCCACCAGGTGGCATTGGATAAAGAGACTAACAATAAACATTGCTACTGCTGCTTGGATGCAAGCTTGGGTGTAATTAAGCCTGTTGGATCACCTAGGTAAGGGTGTCTGACATTGAAATACCTAAAACACCTGATGATCAAAGGAACATTACTGGTACTAGAGTGAGTCCAAACTTGTGCAATATTTTGGTATGTGCTAGTTTGTGGTTCATATATCATGTGACCAAAGCAGTTCAAACCAACCATGGAAGGTACCTGTTGTGGTTGGTAGTATTGTGTAAGTTGATGTGTTGACAATGTTGTGTATTGCTTCCCTCTTTGTGTGATTTGAAAAACAGGATTTATACTTTACATATTCAAACTGGACAATAATGCTGCCAAAGCAACCAAAAATATTCATTAGGTACACTTGAAGGCACAGTTGCTTACAGCATAATAACAAGATGGTTTAAGAAATTTCACTCAGGTTACAAGAATCTTAACAATCACACAAGGTCAGGTAGGCCTAAAACTGTGAACTTTGTTGCCACGTTCCAATCCATAGAAGCAAATCTGGTGAGTATCAGACAAACTTGGCATCTCACAGTCTGGTGTGCTTCGTCATCTTCAGAATCAAGATTTTAAAATTGAATTTATAGAAAGCATTATATTATCATGCTTTTAAAATGAAATGAATAATTCTTAAAATCTTTACTGCCAATTAATTCAGCCAAAGTCAAAGGAATTTTACATAGTTCAATTTCTTGATGGAATATTTTGAGAAAACATTTCTCAAATTATCAAGAAAAATTTTATTAAATACTATAAAGTGAACGTCACTTGACAAAGCTTTAAAACTCTGAATAATAAGAAAAAAAGATTTTGATATCAAAAGATCAAGAGATAAATCAGAGATTGCACTAAAATAAAGGTCCTAAATTTCTTGGACTTGAAATTTTATTTTCCCCTGAAAGGGTTTCACCGCTTGAACTGCAAATATTGACGCCTCTATTTAGAAAATATTTGGTATATTCAATTGGCAAAGTGAAAATATGATATGCATAGTTATTTCCATCTTGCAGCGGTTATGAACATGACTTTATATTTTCTCGCACCATTTTAACGTCATCTCTTTTATAGCTGAAATAAGACATTCTATATTCAAGGTGATAATCAGGATGTCTAAAACGTTTCCATTTTGAAAGAAGACAATCCAATTTTCTTATCCATTATTGGAGAAGGTGATACTTCCACCTATTTTCTCCAATCTAACATAAAAACTTCCTCTTATTTTTAAAAGTGCTCGCTGAAATTCACACCCTTTTACAAAAATCTGGCAACAAATAGGACAAACAAATGATTTACCTCTTCTTTCAGTATAAAAATATCTTGCAACTTCATTGCATCTGATGGCATGGTTGAATAGTGAGGAATTTGTTGTATAATCCTGTGTTAAATTTTGCACTTGGTCAGAAAAGTTCCGGGCATTAGGTACGATAATGTCCACAGGTGATGGGGTGATATTCTGTGTGTCACTGCTCATAGATATCAGGGATTTCAATGGAGTAGTAAGAGAGGAAATAGTAATTCCACTGCTGAGAGGTTTGGAAACAGTCGTTATCCACATGGGCCTTACTGATGGATCAAGTATAGGCACAGAGACGGAAGACGGAAGCAGCTGATGAAATGGTAAAGATGACAACTTTACACCTTTCTTTTTTGATAAACGCCTGTTGGGTCTGATAGGATGTAAGAGAAGACCTGAAAGTAGAAAAAAACATCTAACTTTATCAATATAAAACCTTTTGTAAAACAAAAAAGAATTGTTGTTTGTAGTTTAAGGAATAAAATATTTTTCATTATTAAATAAATTTGCACATTAAAAAAATGAGTTAAAGATTTATGACAAATATTCTCTGCAAAATGGAAGTTCAAACACGGATGATAAAAAAAATTGTGGTGAGTATTCTTGAACTCATATCTGCCCCCACAACCATTTGTGGAAATTCTTTGATGGTCAATGGATTTTTTTTTCTTTCGACCACAGTCTAATGACGCATGTAAATCTCTGACCGACTGGCTTAAAAGAAAAAATATCAAATTAGGCCAACACTTGACACATACCAGACTGTTTCAATCAATCATTATCCAATGAATGACGACATAAATTTTTTTTTCTCCGTCATAGCTTTCTTGACTATAGAAGACGGGTGAAAATGTGTCCTTGACAATAAATTCTCACTTATATATTCTATGATAGAAACAAAGATACTGTTTACTTTGAAATAAATGTAGTAATATAAAAATGAAGGATTTTTAAAACACAATAATGTCATTGTTTATGCAAATGCATTTGTAAATACCCATATAGTTCATCAAATGTATGAGCATGGATATGAAAATGAGGTAAGAATGGTGTTCCTTTCAAGAATTATAAGATTTTTCAACAGACAGACATCTTAAATGAATGTCAAATATAGATAAAAAAAAAGCCAAAAATTGAAGAGAATTGAACATTAGACAAGTATCATGTGGATTGCTGGTACATATTGTCGGATTAAAAGAATGAGACCATATCTATAAACAATTTCCTATCCCAATTATATATGTCCTTTTTTCTCTAATCAGTTATTCCAGATAATTTTCCATCAGGCTCTGTCCCAAAAGTCTGCCAAATTTTTTTCAAAATTTCATCATTTGTTTGTATCAATGTGGAAAATAAATCTGGAACTTCGATCGACAAAATCAAAGAAAATGGCTTCGAGCTGACTAAGAGAAGAAGCAAAAGATACCCCGCAAAAACAATCACCGACGCTGACTACGCTGATGACTTGCCGTTACTGGCGAATACGCCTAATCAAGCAGAGACACTACTAAATAGTCTGGAACGAGCCGCAGCTGGCATTGGCCTCCATGTCAATGCACACAAAACTGAATATATGTGTTACAACCAAACAGGCAACATTGCCACACTAGACGGAGCCTCTCTGAAACTAGTAGACAAATTCACCTACCTAGGAAGTAGCGTCTCATCAACCGAAAAAGACATCGACACACGATTGACGAAGTCATGGACGGCTATCGATAGACTCTCGATCATATGGAAATCAGACCTAAGCGATAAAATGAAACGCAGTTTCTTCCAGGCAGCGGTTGTGTCGATACTGCTATATGGATGCGCTACATGGACGCTAACTAAACGGCTGGAGAAGAAACTAGACGGAAACTACACAAGAATGTTGAGAGCAATATTGAACAAGTCCTGAAGACCTGCCGGAGGCGATGAGTGATAGGGAGAAGTGGCGAGAGAGGGTCAGGGATATCCGTGCTGGCGGCACGACATGATGATGATGATGTATATAGTAATCTTATTTTATGACCATTTAAAATCTCAGAGAATTTCCAAAAATTTCCAATTTTAGATTATTTCCCATTTTAGAGGCTTGCATCTTGAAATTGGGTTTGCTACAAGTTTTGGTAACATTGTTTTTCTCATCTCCATCCTAAAGTATTTTAAAATCAGTAAGAACCAACTGTTTTGATTTAGATCCCTTTGAAAAATTAATGGTGAAAAATCTTTAAAAAATCAAAACAAAAATGCTCTGAAGGGAAATCTTCAAAAGATTCAAAGTTTTGGTTGGTTGTTTGGATTTTATGGCATATCAACCATTGTAGGTTATTTAATGCCAAATCCATTTTTATGAAAATAGTTCTATTTCAAAGTACACAGTTTAAGTGTCAAAAACATTTCTATTTCAAGCTATTCAATTTATTCAAACAGTTCTAATTCAGCTAATTCAGTTTAGTATAAGCCCAGAAGTTCTATATTAAATAATTCACTTTAGTGTAAGTACAGTTTTAATGTCAAAACAGTTCCATTTCAAACAATTCAGTTTAGCATAAGTATGCAGTTTAAATGTAAGTACACAGTTTAATTATCAAAAACATTTCTATTTCAAGCTATTCAGTTTAGTCAAACAGTTATAATTCAAACAATTCAGTGAAACATAAATATGCAGTTAGTTCTATTTAACCTATAGATAGAGCCCTATAAGGTACTACCATTCTGGGCCAGAGTAGACCTGGGAGCAATGGCAATGAAGAGATACCCCGCATTCCTCAAATCTCCAGCATTACTGGAACCTCACCATCAGATTGTTTAGTGTTATATCCAGGACTCTCATTGGGGGGGGGTCTTACTTCTCTGCAGAGGTGCAGTCGGTGTATTCTACAGCCCCAGCCAACTGGGCATTACACAGAGTTAATGTCAAAACAGTTTTATTTCAGATAATTCAGTTTAGCATAAGTACAAAGTTTAAATGTCAAAACAGTTCTATTTTGAACAATTAAGTTTAGCATGAATATGCAGTCTAAATGCAAAAAAACAGTAAACTCAAACCACGGTTTAGTTCTATTTAACCCATAGATAGAGCCCTTATCAGATGCTACTATTCCGGGCCAGAGTAGACCTGGGAGTGATGATACTGAAGAGGTGCTTCACATTTCCCAAAGCTCCAGCATGACTGGAACCTCACTATCAGATTGTTTAGTGTTGTATTCAGGACACTCATTGAGGGGGGGGTGTCTTACCCCTCTGCAAAGAAGCAGTTGGTGTATTCTACAGCCCCAGCTGACTAGGCAACAAAGCTTTAGTAACTCTCATTCTATATGTTTAAAGCACTTCATCTACTGGACTCTAATAATAGGCTTGAAATAACCAACCAAACATCCAAATCCATTTGATTAAAGTCTTATCCTTAATGGGAAACTTGAAAAATGCAAGAAAATCAAAAATATTGAATATCTTTTGATTTTTGGACCTCAATAACTTATCACAGAAACATCAAAACCATAGAAAACTACCTATTCTTAAAGTACATCTGCAGATGAGTCTATATTTTTAAAAATAGAATATCTATAACTATCCTAATCTTTGATTTGGGGCCCTGAAAATGTACTAATTCAAAAATTGTAAAAAATCACTTAAATGCAAGATTTGAATTTCCATGTGGGATCATTTCTAAAACTTTGAAACTTATTTGCCTTAAAATATTGATGTGTTAACTCTACAATAACAATTATGTCATTGGCAAACAGATCCTTGTATTTTCTGAATAACTTTCTTCATCCAGGAATTACAGTATAGAAAATACCTATGAGTGTACATGTGTCACTTGTATGGGTCAAACCCAAAGTTGATATTTTGCTTAACGTTTCTATAAATGGAAACTCGACAAATCAATAGATCTAATTAAGAGATTTTTCTAACAGATATTAATAATTTCGGTATGTACATCAAACTTATTTTTAAACATCTTTCCAATGTATTAAGTGTTGAACTCAGACCTTTAACTTGAATATTAAATACTATGTTTATTGATAACACAAAAAAAAAAAAAAAAACAACCAACTCAAAAATATTTAAGTTTGTTACACATGTTCATTGTTTAAATGGAAATAATTAACATCCTATAATCACATTGTATTTAATTTCAAATAATAATTTCAATGGAGCACAAGGGAGATAATCTAAAAATATTACTACTCATCAGGTTCAGTTTCTTTGTTTCAATGGTACATCAATTTTCACAGGTTATTTAATACCAGAGCAGAAAAAAAAAAGACGGTACTGGTACTATTTAACTGATAGCTGGGAGGATAAAGGGCTTCATATTTTTTCCAAGGATGAATGTAATAGCACAATTGGAGTTTGAAATTGTTTACTGCAGCACCACAAGGACTCCCCACTACTCCTCATCAGTTCTGTTCTGTAAACAGTGAAATTCTTTTGAATTTATTTCAAGATATTCTCAGTCCATTTGTAATAGAAATCAATAAAGTTTTATAGGAATGAAAATATTCATAGAAAATTTGGAAGGATGATGATGACATTGCTAAAAATTGTTAATCTTATTATGTAAAACTGATATTAACAAAACAAAATAATACTTGAAAAAGAGGATTCTTTTTTAACCTGAATTCTAATTTGAAATGATTTAATCTATTTTTCATTCAACTAACACTTTTAAATAAGATTTAAGTTAGGAAAAAGATTTTACAGTTTTAAACTTTATAACCTTTGAATTTTTTATCTCTAAATAAATGAATGAATTAACCACAATATTTGAATACTAGTAGATGTCAATAAACAATTGTCTCTTCGCTGGTTATTTTACATGGTGAAAAAACAAAATATGAGTGACAGCCAATTTCTGAAAGTCACCTAATCTGCTGATCAAATAAAAATTACCAATCTCAAGAAAAGAAAGCAAAGTCAAGCAAGACAAAGGTAGAAAGAGAAAAAAAAAATCATTTTTAAGTAAGACTCAAATGAGATAGTGACGGGTTAGTTGAATAGAAATATTCATATGGATTGCTAATCACTTACCATTTTAAACAGACATTCTCAGTTAGTCAATTTTTGAGGGTCAGTCAATAAATAAAGTGAATTTTGCAATATAACAACTGAAATTTCATCCAGGAAAAAAGCGTTTGCTTTATTTTTCAATATAATCGCCATTTTTTAAAGCACATTTTCCTAATTGAAAAACAAATGTTTGTATTCTTTTAGTATACAAACCAGCTCATTGGCCTAGTGGGTAGAGTGTTTGTTAATGGTCTGGGAGACCGGGGTTCAATCCCAGGTCAAGTCATACCAAAGACTTAAAAAAATGGTACTCCTTGCTTAACACCCAGTATTATCAAGGATAAAGTGGAGCAATCCAGGAAAAGGAGTAGCGCCCTCTCTTCCACCTCGGTGTAGTAGCTATTGAAAAGGGAGCCTTTGGGTCGCCCTCGACTACAATCGCCAACTTTACTTAGTATACAAACCTTTGGATTGATTTTAGCCATTTGCTCACAGTAATCTTCACTTCATCATTGCATAAAATTTTATTCCACACCAAAATTTTCTGAAGGGGACAAACAAGTCAAAATCAGAAGGAGCCCAGATCTGGACTGTAAGGAGGATGTGTCAGCTGTTTCCAATCAAATTGGTTGATGGTTTCCACTGTTTAGGCAACAGTATAAGGCCTTTGTGCAATGG
Source organism: Sepioteuthis lessoniana (assembly GCA_963585895.1). NCBI lineage: Eukaryota > Metazoa > Mollusca > Cephalopoda > Myopsida > Loliginidae > Sepioteuthis > Sepioteuthis lessoniana. The sequence goes on along the minus strand of CAUZXS010005454.1, from coordinate 51,185 downwards.
TATTGACATTTTGGGAACCCACCAACAACTGACCTTAGAAAAAAAATCATCATGCATCATTTAGTATGCTGTACCCATAGAAATTCCGAGCCATCTAGAAATGTTCTCATTTCTAACTCTTCTGTCAATCAAAATGGTCACATTAACTGAATCCATTATTTCTCGTGTGTTTGCCATTGTAGGCCAGGCCAGACCGGCCTGTCTTCATCTTGAACACTATTTTGACTTTCTTTAAACAATTTAGCCAATTTGTTAGCAAGCTTCTGTATATACATCACACATTCTTCTGTAAATTTCACATGGTTTCCAGTTTTCAGCCACCAAAAATTTGATCACAGACCTCTGTGCCAGGAGCATTCTGTTTGATTTACAGCCATTTAGAATAGCCTCAAAATGAATATTCCCACAAGATTAGGATAATTTTGGCTATAAACCAATTCTAAACAATGGAGAGTTTACGTTTATGGAAAAAAAATTGTTTTTTTCAAAAAATTCACTTTCTTGAATGACTCTCATATTTGTTGATTTTAGCCTCAAAATCAAATCAATATTCTAATTGTTTACACACACACACACATATATATATAATTGAAAAGAGTTTGTCTGAACTTTATAAATACTTTGATGCAAAGCTACCAAATTTGATACTGGAAACACAAGAAAGCTTTAACATAAAAGGAAAGTATAGAAAAATAAAAGTTCTCAATAAGAAATGGTGTTTTAATAATAAATAATAATGGGAAGCCATATTGTTGCAAGACATAATTAATCATACAGAAGTTAAATTATCAAACTTCAACTTTCAAAAGAAAAAAAGTTGCTTTTTTTTTACTAAAATAATTATTCACATTTAATCATGCATTACAAATAAGGTTTTATAAATAATTCTTCAAGCTGAAGAGGTAAAATAATAACTTTGAATTATTTTACTTAGGACAAACAATCCATCCCAAAACATAGATGTTTAAATCAATAAATGGTAGGCAGAAGAATATGTGATGTGTACAAAGAAGCATGTTTTGGTCAAAAGTATTTTTACAAATGGGTTTTCCTGTACAAGGCTGAGATGGAAAGACATTTCAGGGAGTGGAAACACAGTGACTCTCCAGTAAAAAAAAAAGTCCCAGTCACAGCAGTCAATAAAAAAAGGACATGCTGACTATCTTCTGATACATCACATTAAAACCTATCACTTGATTTCCTTGACAAATGTGGAAAAGAAACTGTGTTTCCTATTGTCAACTCCTCATTGAATGATTGTCATATCTATCTATCTATCAATCTATCTATCTAATTGTATTAAGGCAGTTAAGAAAAATTTGACATAGCTAAGAAATCAACCAAGAAGCTTCCGTCAGGTAAGTAAAGATATTTCCATTCAAAGCTAGTTTTGATTGATTTGTTTTAATGTCTTATGACGTCCAACCTATGGATCAAATCACCCTGTTTAAAATTATATTTACTCACTAGGAATACTTGGTTTGGTTTGTTTTGCTTTTAAGGCATATCGACTATTGTTGATTGTCTGAATTTCTGAGACGAAGCTTGATGATTTTTTTATCTAAGTGACAATCACCTGACTGCAGGTGAGTAAGAATACAGGAATACTTAACTTAAATTTTCTCTGACAAAGCTCCAGGAATCTTTTTTACACAATATTTACTAAGATAATAAAAATCTCTTTTCACAAACATGAGTTTGTCTCTTACGATAACAATTAATGTTTATAATCATTTGGTGTAACTTTTTAATGGATAACAAAGAATGTATGCAAGACATTTAGAAAAATATAATTTTTGACATTTGTTAATCCTGCTATGTTGATGATCCATGTTTCCTTAACGTCTTATCAAGCAGAGACAGATACTTCAGCTTATATATATATATATATATATATATATATATATATAATAGCTGAATACCTGATAGTCATCATGACAGATAAAACTCTGAGTAAGGAAAAATAAGCATATGACTTTAAAATACTACTCCAATAATGCGGAGTAGTATTTAAAGGGTTTTAAGCAAGCTCTGCTCTAAAAACATTCAGCATTTTCTAACTTGCAACTCTAAAATTGATATATTACTATTATTATGTGTGTGTATGTATATATATATATATATATATATATATATAAAACGAGAGAGAGAGAATTTGGGGTAGATTTTCTAGTAAGCATATTTTATCAAAGGTGATAAACAAGTTTTTATATATCCTCTACAGCTCAAACATTAAAAAGATTTCGAATAATAGAAGCCATATCTAAAAAGTACATATATCACACACTTAGCAATTTTCTTTGGCTGAGGAGCTAGAATACTCAAATGCATCTGATAAAAGTACATAGTTCTACAGTCAGGTGATCTTGATCAGTGATTTTTTACACATTCAAACTAGCACCAATGGACTACATGATGTCAACTACATGCAAAAAACACTCCTATTTAAAAAATTAATTGATCACAGAAAACATCCTTAACTCCATGACAAAGTTTTTCCTATATACTCCAACAATAACCAACAATGGTCAAAAGTACATGTGCTTGGGTTATAACATCAGCGATTTCATAGAATTTTTAAACTGCCTTCATCCACAATTGTGATATCTTGTTTACCAATATGAAAAGGGCAATAAAAAAACTTAACACTTAATCCTTGTCTGTCACTTTTAATAAAATATGCCTACTATATATATATATATATATATATATATATATATATATATATATATATATATGGAGAAAGAGAAATTGATAAACAAGGTCATCCAAGAAGAGTTTAATGAGAAAGAAAGTCGCTATAACGTTTCGGTTCTAATAAACCATCATCAGGACAAGTGGGAGATGATATCTAGTGTTGTTGAAACACCGATGGTTATTTAATAGAATACAAAAACAAGGGGGAATTACTATATATACAGGGAAAGGGGTAACTGTTCAATCATTAAATCAGCGCTTATATTAAAAAAAGATGTCAGAACTTAATGCTGCTAAGATATTAGTCTACATCCACAACAAAAGATTAAGACGAATTTTCAAAGCCAGTGCAATCTTATTTTGTCTTTCTATCAACAATTGGCTCTGCTTTTACAACATCTCCCCGTGCTTGGGGAAACTTATTTTAAGTAGCTACCATGTATTCCATCTTTCATTAATCTTTTTCCACACATATCACAATTTCCCCATTATCCAGTACACACTTATTTTCCAGCTCGTGGCATTTTTCACACAGATATTTCAGCCCCCCGCTTAATCCTCTTTTCCCTTTCCTTTTCTCCAGTGAATATTTTATCTTTACTTTTTCTTTCATTTAAAACTTCACTTACTTTTCTCACACAAAAAACATTTTTCTATCTTTTAATATTTTAATTTATGAAATATCAATTTACACAGGTTTATTTTGTGATTTTGCTTGCTTGCTTGCTCAAAATCTTTCTTGGTGAACAAATAAGTTCTACAGAATATTCCTAAACAATCATGACATTTTTAGGTACAAATGCTGATTTATTGATTGAACGGTTACCCCTTTCCCTGTATATATTGTATTTCCTCCTTGTTTTTGTATTTTATTAAACATCCATTGATGATTTAACATCACTAGATATCATCCCCCCTTGTCCTGATGATGGTTCATTAGAACTGAAATGTTATAGCATTGATTTTCTTTTTTTAATAAACTCTTCTTCTTGGATTACCTTGTTTGTCAATTTTTCTCTATATTGTCGGATTTTCTTTCATTATTTACTTACATATATATATATATATATGCAAATAAAGTTTCATCTGATGATTGTAACCCATTCTATAGAAGATTCATGAAACAATGGTAAGGTGAGATCTTAACTACTTTTAGTATACATACATATATATATATATATGTGTATATATATATATATATATATATATATATATATATATATGTGTGTGTGTGTGTGTGTGTGTGTGTGTGTGTGTGTGTGTGTGTGTGTGTGTAGAAAAAGATAGATGGTAACTACACAAGGATGCAGTAGGCTGTTCTGAACAAATCCTGGGAGTAGCACCCCACATAGCAGCAGCTACACAACCACTTACCTCCTATTTCACAAACCATCCAAGACTAATAAAACATACTTGGCACTGTTGAAGAAGCAAAAATGAACTCATAAGCAATATTTATCAGTGGACTACTGCACATGGACACACTAGTGTTGGCTGAATAGTAAAAATTTACATATATCAGCTCTGTGCAAACACTGGATCCTGTGTAGAGGACCTGCCAAGAGTGATGGCTAATAGAGATGGATGTCAAGAGGGTGAAGGGAATCCGTACTATTAACATGGTTTGATGATGATATATATGTATATATATATATATATATATATATATATATATATATATATATATATGCATGCGCACACACAAGTACGCACGCACACATTGTAAAATTGGGCAACATAGGTCAATATCCATTTAAGAAAAAAAAAAGTAACATATTTTTAGCATTTTGAGAACAAATGCTATTAAATGTTATTAAAACATTTTCTAATACAACTTTGAAAATTGGCATTTTTTCTTTTTACTTCAAAATTTGTGGTGAATATTATCACAAGGTATATTGTTGTGCATGAACACTCTAGATCTGTTAATAAAACAATTCTGATTGGGTGTTTAACCAAAATTCTAAGAAATTTATTGCTGTCTGTTTTAGGGGAGATTTGTGATAACTTGGAATCAAATTCTTTTCTTAGCACTATCAAATGATTGCCAGAATGTATTTTTGACTGAAGTTCATTCTTTAACAAACTCATTGAACAATTACTATTTTAAAAAATAGATAAATTTTAACAGTTTTACATGAAATAAAACGGCTACATCTTACATTTTTCATACTTTTTAGTTTTATGTTTATGAAATAAAAGGCAGATGTTTTACTTTTATTTAAATTGATTCTAATAAACTAAATAAAACAAAAAAAAATTATTTGAAATTTCATTGATATTCATTCAATTAAAAAAAAAAAAATGAAAAATCAATTTCATTTTCGTAATAATTTCTTGTAAATCTATTTAAGTTAGTTTTGCTAACAGATTTTATTGCAGCAATGAAAAAAGAAATTCCGTCATGTAAATTAAGTATAGTTAAGACCTGCTAAAATAAAAATTATTTTAATTTCTGGAATAGATTGAAAATTTGAATGAATATTACAGAAATTTGAAGGGTTTATGATATTTATATTCCAAATAGAATGTTAATAAAAATCAAAGTTGGCCTATTTTTTATAAGTAAATTGTCATCAGTTCTTGGATGACCAATTGACTATTTGATTTTAATTCAAACCGTTGAAGTGAAAAGTAAACGTTTTTGTTTATTTTTGAAAAAGAAATGAAAAAAAAGATGACTGATTTTCATTAAAAATCAGAGAGGCCAATGACAATAATTTAATTCAACTTATATCATTTTAACTTTTTAGAAGGGAATTTTTTCAGCTTTGAATTTTCTTCATTGCAGTTAAAAGTAAATAAAAATAGAAAGTTTTTAAAAGAAGCATCCTGGTTTTTGATTTTAATGAAAGAACTCTTTTATTAGGCGATTGGGTGGTGGTTTGGGTTTTATGGCATATCAACCTTTGTAGGTTATTTAACGCCAAATCCATTTTTATACAAATAATCAGTTCTCTTTTAAACAATTCAGTTTAGCATGAGTACACAGTTTAATGGTCAAAAACATTTCTATTTCAAGTCTGGTTGAACAAATAATGAGAAAAAAGAAATTAACAATTTGGAAGATGAAATATTACACAGGGTAGAAACTGACATATTACGATTTCAGGGCTTAAAGTTAGAAATTCTACAAGATTCCATATTAAACAATGTTTATTGGAGAATCAAAAGAAATAGGTAGAATTCTTGTTCAAGAGCAGAATAACCATATAAAGAAGTGAGACACAAATTAACTATAGAACAATGATATAATATGCAATGGAGACTTGACAGTACCACCTCAAATCAGTAAAAAAAAAGAATATAATTAAAAGCATACATGATGATATTTATTGTGGGATAGCAGCAACTCAGAGAAGCCTGAAACTTGAAGTAGGCCAGGGTACTCATGTGATATTAAAGAATAGATGAAAAAAAATATGCCCAAAATGTATTGGAATAAAAAACAAAAAACAAAAAAAAACACAGTACACACTTGGCCAAAAGAGAAAGAACTATGAAGCAGAGTTCACATGGACCATGCATACATCAATGGTATTGGATTACTGGTAAGGCGCCTCTGGTGGTGTAATGGTTAGCAAGCTCGACTAGCAAACCTACACGAGTGAGTTCGAGTCTCATTGGGTGCCCCTTTCATATGGCCTTGTGCCACATCTAAGCAAAAAGCTTAGTAAATTTCTATTGGATTACTGGTAATTTTAGTTGACTCCTTCTCTGCATGGTCTGAGGTGGTTTGTGTTAATCATAGAAAAATAAGCACAGTTTAAACAAATATTCAGTGATTTTTTTTCGGGGAACAGTGTTCCAAGGGTGCTTGTAACAGACAATGCTCCAGAATTTTGTGATGAGAGTTTGTTGTCTTGGCTAAAAGAATAGGATGCAGGCCATATAAAATCCCTGCATACCATCCCGAATCTAATGGGTTAGAAGAATGAATAGTACAGACTGTTAAAATGGGATCAAAAGCATTCGATCACGCTTAAGATGATGTAGAAAGTTATTGCTAATGAACCATAAATCAGTTCTACATGCAGGATGTGTACACAGCTCTTAAGCAATGACGGGAAGACAGATTTGATCTCCCATTACTATGTCCTACTCAACAAATGAGACAATGTGGTACAAAAAAACCCAAAGACATGTCTCCTAAAAAGATCAACCTTGTTATGCAAAGAGGACATAACATGGCCTTCATAAACAAAAAGGAAAGAAATGCGTAGACCAGATAAGGAACAGAATTGAGGAGGAAGATATCGATATGGAAGAAGAGAACTCCACAGAAAGTAATACAAACAAGTCCATGCAAAGTAAAGAGGAAGAGTATAATCTACAGTCTGAAGATTTGAGTGGGGATAAAATCCGATCTGAATCCCTGTTGAGAAGATTCCCCCTCCCCACATAGTAAGAAGAAGCAGAAGATCAACCAAGGGTGTAAAACATCTTCGTTTCCAGGAGATGTAGTGATATTCACATATTCTGGAAACGGATGTCTATTTATATCATGTCGTCTTATTTAGATGATACAATACAGACATGCGTGTTGACAGTCGTCTGTTGATCAAACGTCGATCAGACACATGTACACTTTGGTCAGCCGTGGAGATCTGGTCAAGTGTGTCTTGTGTTTGGTGGTGGTTGCTCAGTTGAGGCTGCCTAATGTGGGTGCTGGGGAGACCTAGCATTCATGTCATGCGGCCGACACTCACATACTCCTTGAGCCATTCTCCCAGGTTCTAACCCTTCTCAGAGGGGCTCGGTTTATCGCCTGGCAATTGAGGCACCTTTTTTAGGGGAATCCCAATGGGGCCCCGAGGCATTCTTAGAGCTACTGGTGGTGTCTAGACTATGGCTCTGTGCCAAGTACCCACATTACAAAGGCTTTGTTCCATACTCACGCATACATGGGGTGCATGACAAAAATAGTCATGAATAAGTCGGTAAAATGATGAAAGGCTCTTAATGCATTTATTTTGCACTGAGCCTCCTTAAATGTTCCACTGAAAGTATCTTTACAAAAAATAAAAAAGGATGGTTGATCACTATGTTTTGGCCAAATAACCGAAGTAATTTCAAATGTAGTTTTAGAAATTTCTATTATGTAATCTGAGAATTCACAAGATCATGATAAATATAAAAGGGTAAATCACTGAAATATTCTTAGAGTCCAAGTCAATACAAGCGGTGATTATTTTGAGCAATGGTGAGTTTTTCTTTTGTTTTTTTTATAAAATTCAACTAGGAAAAGATGCTTTTTAATTATTAATGTTATATTATTAGAAAGAAAGAATTATACAATCAGTCCTTTAGACAGCTGAATATTCACATTTCTAATAACAGAGGGAGATGACAATATTATAAATTGTTATTGTACCCAAACTGCGGACTGTAATGAACTCTTCCTGTTGCTATTAATACCGGGAGAATATTCATCTCGGTGGTGAAGTTTATTCCAGCTTAACACTTTGGCAGTCAGACTGACGTTCAACACCTTTTTATCTATGTTGTATTATACTTTCGTTAATATACTTTGTTCCATGTAAACCCAAGTTTGTGTCTTTCTTCTGGACCCTTTACTGGTCAACAACACAAATTTAAATATAGGCTAAAGTAACTCTATTTTACACTCAATTTATATATATATATATATATATATATATATATATATATATATATATATACACAATAGTGGGATTAAGAAGTATTGAATATACTTCTGATCACATTTCTTTTACATGTATACAGATAATGTATTTTGATATAAAATTAATGATTACTAAGAAAAAAAAAGCATATTCCCAAACATACATGTTGAATCGGATAAAATATAAAAAAAAAGTAAAAATGGAAAAGTGTTCTGACTCATAATACTGAATTGCATCGGCTTAGTTGGCAATTACTGCTCACAACATTCTTTTGAATTGTTAGCTCTCTCTTCATTGAAAAAAATCTTCAAATCGTTTTTGGAGTCTTTCTGATGAATTTGATCTTTCAAGTTTCACGATAAATTTTTCAATTGGATTCAAATCAGGAGATTGACTATCGGCCATTAAAGTATCTCAACATTGTTTTGAACTAATTTGTAAGTTGATTTAGCCATACGCTTAGAATAGAAAGATCTAACCCTCTTCAAGCTCAAAATGTTTCCAATATCCTCTGATACATCAATCAGCTCATGGTTATTTCAAGTTTGATTGTGCCTCCAAATCAATATACTTCCACATCTAGGCCTTATTTTAGGGATGGGATTTTTTTGTTGGAAAGGGTTCACATTCAGAGACACATCCATCTTTTAATCATAGGATGTGGGTAAATGTTATATTCTTATTTTGCCAGACCAAAGAACATTCTTCCAAAAACAATTAAATGTCCCTAAATTCTCACAAGTAAACATCATCTGATAATCCCAGGGCCTTTTTTTTTAACAAAAATGTTTAATCCATAGAAATTTTAAATCATTCCTATGAAGTTTATAACTAATAATGTTTCAATTGCTCTTAAATCATTTTGGATTTCGTTTTGAGTTACCACTAAAATTCACTTCAACATTTCTTAGCATTTCCCACAGTTTTTTCTTCTTAGCATCTCCACCCTTGTTGGGTTATTTTATACTAAAGCTTTCTTTTCATTTTTTTCCCTTGTAATGAAAAAAATTATAATTATATCTTTGTTTGGTGGTTTAGTTTGGTGGTGGTGTTTTATGGCATATTAACCCTTATATGTTATTTAATACCAAATCCTGTTTATATATATTGATAATGATTTTCAAGTGAATTGTTTAGAGGTAATTTCATTTCTAAATGAGTTAGATCTTACACACATTTATAAGGTTTCAATTATTGCTAACACTAATAATTCTATTTAATATAATTTATTTGCATACAGTTAAATGGTTTCAAGTATTGCTATCTAATGCCAATAATTCTATTTAATATTAATCATTTGTTTGCACACAGTTAAATGGTTTCAAGTATAATAAAAGACAGAACAGTTCTATTTGACTCATAAATAGGACCCTAACTGATACTAACAATCTGGGTTAGAGTGGCAATGAAGGAGTACTCCAGATACTCCAAAACTGAAACCTCATCTTTAGATGGTATAGTGTTATATCAAAGATCCTCTTTGAAGAGGTGCAATTTACATATTCAGTTGATAGGGTGATAAATGGTTTCAATTATTGCTATTTAACACGAATAGAATATATTCAATAATACTAATAATTCTACTCAATATTGATAAATAATTTCAAGTGTTATTATTTAACAATAATAATTCTATCTAATATTAATCATTTGTTTGCACACAGTTTAAATAGTTGCAAGTATTGCTATGTTAATACAATTGATCGTCAGCCACTGCCATCTAATACCTTTAAAATAAAATAGCATTGGGTAGTTGTTTGCCACAAGAGCAATTTGAACAATACGGTCGAGACAATCATATAGGTACTAGGATTTGAAATGACCAGCTAATAGATCTGATTGGGCTTCTCTGCCTTCTAGACAAGTAAGGGTCAAAGTAAAGACTTGCAGGTCACGTGACTATTTTACTTGCTGGGTCACAGACTGCTTACCCACCAGGATCTCATCATTAAGCATTACAGGTTACTATCTACAACCAACAGGTGGCCTCGTTGTTGTTGTTGGTGGTGGTGGGGAGAGAGGTCTTACTCTTCCGCAGAGGTGTAGTCAGTTTTTTCTACAGCTGCAACCAAAAGGGTGGTGTCCCAGTTTGAGGAAAGTTTATGGAGTCAAATATCTTTTAATTTTGAATAATCAGTCCAATGTTACTGTTCACTTAAAACTTCATAATTTTGTCGACTTGAAAGTTTCTTTAATCATGACAAACTCATAAAAAGTCGCACAATCATGAATTTTCACAGATGGTATCATATTTAAGTGAAATATTGCCATGCAGATGCATACAGTGTTCTATATTTGCATTTCTTTTTAAATAACAACTTTATAATGAAGTTTTAATAGTGTTCAAATACTATTTTCCATTTTATCATGCCGCGCATCTTTAAAAATATTGATTTTTTTCTTCATAATAATTAATTTCATATCAAAATACACCACTTGTATAACATTTAAGGTAAAGGTAAGCACTGCAAGTATATTAAATATATTACCAGAGTCTAAAACTTCCTTCCTTCAATATATATATATATATATATATATATATATATATTCAGGCATAGACACAAAGACATGAATAATATACAAATAAGAGATCATTAATATGTCTGCAGCTTGACATATTTATTAGCTGAATTTTGATCTAAAATTTTTACTGTATTATGATCAATCTATGCTAATTAATATTCAGCATTGAATCATCTACATTGACAAGAATGGAAGTAAATAATGAAAATGAATCTGACAATATAGAGAAAAATTGAAAAACAAGGTAATCCAAAGAGAAAAATTTAATGTAAAAGAAAGTTAACATTCTAATGTTTCAGTTCTAATGAACCATCATCAGGAATTGGAAGGATGATATCAAATGACATTAAATCACCCACCAATGGATTTTTCATGAAATACAAAACAAGGAGGAAATACTATATATACAGAGAAAGGGGTAACTGTTTCATCAGTAAATCAGTGTTCCTATTCAAAAATACATCACATTAAGACAATGATGTAGAATAAACAGAATCATTAAGAGAAATAATGAATTGAAATGAGAAAGAAGGAAGAAAGAAAAGAAAAGAACAGAAGAACAAGTGAAAAAGGAATAAAAGAGAGAGATTGAAATGTGAGGAAAAAGGAAACAAGCTAAGATAAATAAATAACTGATTATTGTTCAATTAAAAATCAAACATTCGTCAATTGATATGTCTATAAACTAAAAATTCAAAAAGTAGAAAAACAATAGTTGTGGGAGAAAGGTAAATGAAGTTTTAAATGAATGTAGCAAAAGTAAATATATAATTTATTTTCTGGAGAAAGTGAAAAGGAGGAGAGAATTGAAAAGGGGGGAGGGAACTAGATATATCTTCGTGAAAAAAAGCAATGAGTAAGAAATACGTACGTAAGGATCAATGGGGAAATTGTGAAAATATCTATGGAAGTTGATTAATAGAACAATTAAAAATGGAATATATTGCAGCTATTTAAGATGTGTTTTCCCAAATATGGCAAAATGTTGAAAAAGCCAGGTCAATTATTAACATTTCTACAAAGTGAAATAGCACTGGCTTTAAAAATTTGTCTCAATATTTTTTTGTGGATATAAGCTAAAATAATCGCTGTATTAAAATCAAAGTTGTGATCAGACTTATAAATGTATTATTAAGATAACAAACTTTAATGTCTCTGCTATGTTCATACAAATGTTTATGAATGTTTCAACATTTTTCCTATATATTTCAAATAAGTCTTTGCAAGGAATATAGTAAACACTGGCGTCAGAAAGAATATTGTGTTGAGAACTCGAGCTTAGTAAATTACTGATTGTTTTAGAGGATTAAGTGACAGTTTTAATACCAAGCTTATTTAAGTTATTTCTGATGGTGTTAGTGGAACCAGGATTTTTCAGCATTTTGCCGGATTTAGGAAAACTCATTTTAAATAGCTACAATATATTCTATATTTAATTAATTTTTATACATATTTTCACAATTTCCCCATCAATCCTTACATACGTACTTCTTACTCATTGCTTTTTTTTGCAAAGATATGTCTAGTTCCCCCTCCCTTTTCAATTCTCTCCTCCTTTTCACTTTCTCCAGAAAATAAGTTATATATTTACTTTTGCTACATTCATTTAAAACTTCATTTACCTTTCTCCCACAATTACTGTTTTTCTACTTTTTGAATTTTTAATTTATAGACATATCAATTGACAAATGTTTGATTTTTGATTGAATAATAATTAGTTATTTATGTATGATATGTTAGTTTGTTTCCTTTTTCTTCCTTTGTTGTCTTTACATTCCCCACCTCTCTCTTCTATTTCCTTTTTTCTTATTCTTCCGTTCTTTTCTTTTCTTCCTTCCTTCCTTCTCCTTTTAATTCAATATTTCTCTTGATGATTCTATTTGTTCTACATCATTATCTTTAACAGTCACATGACATATTTTTAAATATGAACGCTGATTTATCGACTAAATGGTTACCCTTTCTCTGTATATATATTTCCTCCTTGTTTTGTATTTCATTAAAAATCCATTGGTGGGTGATTTAATGTCATTTGATATCATCCTTCCAAGTCCTGATGATGGTTCATTAGAACCAAAACGTTATAACATTGACTTCCTTTTACATTACGTCCTTCTCTTTGGATTGACAAGAATGAAAATTCTGTAGCGAAATATTTTTGAGTAAAATGATAATTTTCTTAAGTAATAAATGTGACAAAAGATACAACTTTTCAGAAAATTCTTTTAGTGGAGTCTCCTTGTTGTGTACTGGATTGTAGCCTCAAAGTAAGTGAGTTCAAAATCCAGTCACATTATTATGTTCCCTTTCAAAGTAAAACCCTTGGGAAAAGTATGACCTCCCACCTTATCCTCTCAGCTGTTCTTCTACAATGATGGCTTTGGCATTAAATAACCCACAAAGAAACCAAACCAAAGACTCCTCCTTATTTCATGAATACATTCAAAGGTTTTCGAGATATTTCTCTTTGAAAAGTTGATTTTATTCTTTTTTTTCTAATTGTTCTATGTTTTTTGTTTTGGAATAGGTATGTGAATTTTTTATATCATTAATAAATCCGTCATCAGCTGTAATCAGAAGACTTTATTCTGACCACTGCTTTTATAGTCTTTGATGTCTACATAGCTAGAATAATTCCTTTTTAGGAAAGTTTATATCTATCCATAAAAGTTTTATAAGATATAAAAGAGAAATCATTTGAATTGATGTGAATTTGCATGTACAGAGATAAAAAAAAAAAAAAAGAAAAGAAAAGAAAAAAGTAGCAATAAATTTTTTTTTATAGATACCAGAACAATTTCTTTTAATGACTCTGATTTAACTTCATTGATATGATATTCTAAATATTTTTGCAAATATATACACATGCACATGCACGGATAAAATAAATATTCCATTGCTTGATTAAAAGTATCATGTATGAAAAATGTTTAGTGAATTAATCATCAGAAATAAGAGAATTTTTAAAGAAAATTTATATTATTGAAATACCAGATTGTTGACAGAAACATAAGAAATGAAAGTGTTAATTAACACCTGACATTTATTGTAGAATAACTACAATAAATTCCAGGTGTTAATTGAACACTTTTGTCCGTCAGAATTTTAAAATGTACAATAAAAGATTTCAATTAAAGTACGTTTGAAAATATTTAAAAAAAAAAAAAGTTGAAGAATTAGAACCTACTCTAATAATCCCAATCAGAGAATAAAGAATAAAATTTGAAGTAAGTGAAATTCTTCAAAATAAAAAATAAAAAAACCTTTAAAATGAAAATGAATTATTAGTAAACAAAAAAATCATTAGATATAAAAAAATGATTTTCAAGTCAGACAAGTTTTCATTCTTTTTAATTTTTTAAATGTGAAACTGAATAATGAAAAAAAAAATTCAATTTACAAGTCGAGAGAATTAGAAATTTAATATTAATTGAAATTAAGAGGGAAATGAAAAAATTCACAGTTCTTTATAACAAATAAGATGGACATGTATATAAAAAGGAAAAAAAAAAACAAAAAAAGAATGCAAAGATAATTCTATAAGGTGTTCTTTTCTATCAGATCTGAATATCGGATGATTTTGGTTAAAAGAAGCCAAAATTCTAAAGTGTGATTGGATCAAAGAAAAATGATAAGAAAGAAAAAGATTTATTCTCATCAGAAATATCAAAAGGTGATGAAAATGAGGGGCTAAAATAAAAATGGAGAAGCAGAAAAAGAGAGAATCTAAGTGAAGTGAAGTATTGTGATGTGCAATAAGAAAAAGGTCCTAACTCACTGATGTGTGCAATCTGGCTGGGCTCCATCTGCCCTGACGAATTCATACGGTCAAACCCACTGCCTGTCTGGGACTTTGGCCTCGATGGTTGACTTGCATTGTTCATTCTGTCTATCTGTCTACGCATGTCGTCAGTTATAATCGCAACAATAACACTGAAACAACACAGGCAGTTGCAGAGCAACACTAGCAAAGCCAACTTCATAGTATCCTTCAGCCTGGAACTTGTTGACCCCATAAAGTTGCTAATTACCCTACTAACAACACAAACCCTTGCCATTTGCAGTCAATTGGGATATTTCAACTCACAATAAACTTGCATTCTTTCTCTTTACCTTTTGACACCATTTGCTTAATAAGTTTTTGCTTTTCCTTTCTATTCTTTTTTCTTTGAGTCAACTTTTTTCTCCTGAAGAATTTTGTCTTCTTTCTTCTTTTTTCTATTTAAATCATTCGTCTATTTTTTCTGAGTTGTCACACCTTTCTCTCTCTCTCTCTCCTTACAAATGCGCATGTGTGTGTGTATGAATGTGTGCATCTTGTGCTCTGTGTTTGTATATGTGCACATCTGATTGTGTGAGGCATTGGCACGGGTAGGCGTACATGCGTGTCATATGGCTGTGGATTCATTGCTACCTTTGACAAATGTCCCAAGTGAAAAACTTAATGGTTCTTCAACAAGGACAGTCTAAGGTTACATTCGCCCATAGACATATACAACAACAACAACAACAGTGCCAATAACAATAATAGTAATAATAACAATAAACCTAAAAAATACAAAAGAGTTGACATAGCTTCTACGCAGAGACCCACACAAGCACAAAATACAATAACATAAAACAAGAAGTCTCACAAACTTTTGATTTATGTGGGAGACGGACAAGAAAATGAGCTTGTGTATGGGGTCACAATGCTAATAGGCTGAACAGAGTTTAAGTCAAGTGGCACTGAGCAAACTGTATTTCTCTAAGTAAAATTTTTCCCCTCTCAATTAGAAGAATGAAAGTTAGGATTCAAGGGGGAAAAAAAGAAAAGCAAGAAATAATCAGTAAGCCATTATGTATATTAAAGTGAACCTGGGTAAGTGTCTAGACAGGTACCAGGCAAGTGCATACATACGTATATATATATATATATATATATATATATATATGTGTGTGTGTGTGTGTGCATGCATGTGTGTGTATATATATATATATATATATAAATAAATAAACACATGAGAAAGGCATTCTTAATGCAAATTCAATAAACAAATCTAGTGGTGAGGACGAACATAGTATGCATAAAGACTGACATTGACAGCAAACAAAGATAGCACACACACACACACACACACACACACACACACACACACAGGTCAGTATTGAACAGTCTTGAATAAAACAGATTAAAACAGGTGAGTAAGAGCTGAAATTTCTACTTAATGAATTTTAAATACAGGAAGTAATAACTTTTCTTGTTGCTAGGGTTACTGCATGTTCAATAAGGTAATAATGTACAGGAAAGACATTTGAATAGACATATTATATAGGTGGGACTGTGTGTGTGTGTGTGTGTACAACATGTAATTTCACTTCAGATTGTCATATTAAAGTGTTATTTTTCATGTGGGAAGCGTGTGCATAACTAAATATTCAGTAATAAATGCTAAATCTACTTGAATTCTTTTGCCAACTAAAGACTCACATTATTCTCTTATATACAAGAAATAAACTTCTGCTAAATATTTTCATCTAACTCTTTCAAAATCCCAATAGTTTCACCTAAAGACATATTTGATAATATGAAAGAACCACCTCTAGAATTACAAGAATACGTCTGAAAAAGTGGACTGTGATAATCATAAATAAATATTGCCTTATGAAAAGGTTTTATATCCACATAGGCTGGAGGGAATTTTTTTCTTTTCCTTTAAATTCTTTAGTAAAAAAGTGCACCTCCATTGCACGCTGTTAAATACTGATTCCCTTATATTGTATGTATTATGATTTCCTTATCTTCTTTATCTTATGATATCTTTATTTTCATGTCTCCTGATTCCATCATTTTCTAGGTCTTATGATTCCCCCATCTTCTATGGCTTTGGACTTCTTTAGGTTGTGTAGATCTTAAGATACTCTTAGGTTGTATGTCTTGTGATTCCCTCATCTTCTAAGTTGTCTTGTACCAGTAAAAGTACCCAGTCTATGACTGGGCTAAAAGGATTTTATGAACACCAGTGAGATAGAAAGGGAAAAGAGAGGAATAAGCTAAGAATTAAAAATTTATCCTTATTTGTAGTTGAAAGATTTTGCCTATAAATTCAAATGCAAAGTATTCTTTTATTTTATGAATTGTTTTTTTTTTTTTTATTGTTTTTTAGTTTACAATAAAAACACTACACAAAAATATGTAAACCTATGTTATGATGACCTATCAACAGGATAATGAACTCTTCCTCCTGCATAAATACTAACCCTATCTATACTCCAGAGACTTTTTCCGAGCAGTTGAACCTGACAGTTTTCAGACGGACACTTCTACTTGCTGTACTGATACTCTTATTTTATTTATATATATATATATATATATATATATATATATATATATATATATATATATATTCTGTTTATTCAATAAACTTCTTCCACCTACTTTCTCTTCTTCCGTGTCTTCTTTCTGGTCCCTAACAGGCCACAAAACCTTATACTGATGAAAGGCTTAAAACATTTTCAGGATTTCTTTTATTTTGGTCTTCAATAGATTTTTATTTTTTACAATTAATCTTCAATCACAGAACAATTTTTTAGTTAATAATTTTCCGAAAAGCAGTATAGTTTTAATTCAAATTTTTATTTACCTTCTAAAAACTTAACAATAAAAAAATCTAATATTACAGTTTTCTTTTATGGAAATTTTTTTACTTTTAGAATATTTAAAAAGAAAAATCTTATGAGTGCTTTGAAACATTATCATAATTCTATTTTTCTAAAGACTTTTTAAAAAATATATGACAAAAATTTAACTTCAGTTCTGAATTGCCTGTTGAGTTTGAATGCTAAAAAATGTATTCATTTCATTTATTTTCTTTTTTACCTAATAAAAATGTTACAATAGAAAGAAGCTAAGAATTAAAAATGCATCCAAATTTTTAGGTGGAAAATCTTGCTTAATAACTGTAATGAAGAGAATTCATTTTTTTCTATAAATAGTTTATTTTTTTAAGTTTTTGAATTACATTGATTAAAAATTAATATTATTTTGTTGTAAGAAATTCAATAAGCATTCATATAAAAATCACTTTTTAAATTATTGATAAAGAATGCTTTCATTTGATTTTAATTGTTTGTTTACACTCTAAAAATGTAAACATTATTGGTGGGTACAATAAAAAGAAACAAAGAAATAAAAATGTGCCCTAACAATAAAAGGAATCTAAGACTTCAAAATGTAACATTTCTTTTATATTACTACTTTTTTGGTTAAAATTTGAAACATTATTTGAATAAAGGTACACCTGGGTTTGAAAGATTTTCTTTAGTTTTCCAAAAATGGGAAAATTTTCTTACAATTGGTGTTAAGTTACAAAACAATAATTTTCAAAGGAACAGTGAATTCAATTTTCACCAATGGAATCTTTGGGATATTTACACATCACTGGATTTAAGAAAAACAGATGAGTTAGAGATACATTTAAGTAATTACTTATAAAAAACTCTAAAGAGTTACAAAATTGACCAAATTTGAATCATTGAAAGAGAAAATATCAGTAGCAATATTCACACTTTTCCTTATGATGAACACAAGAAAATGTATTCACAATTTTAATGCTAAATGTTATCTCTTTTCAAAATAATAAGTCAAAAAATTAAACGAAAAAAAAACCAAACAGATAACATATTTACATAGAAAGACATCTACTTCTATTTAGCTTCTATGTTTTCTAATTCATTTCATTTTCTAAGTTTTCTTTTTCCTTTCATATTTATGTCTTTTTATTTCTTTTATCTTAATCCTCCAATCTTTTTATCCACTCTACCTTTTGTCTTCCAATTCTCTTTATATTCTGTCTTATTATCTCCTGTATCTTGCACAGCTTCCAATCCTCTTTATCTTCTATGTATTCTCATCGCCTTTATCTTCTATGCCTTCTCATCCTGTTATCTTCAATGTCTTTTCATCCTCTTGAAATTCTATGCCTCCTCATCCTCATTATCTTCTATGCCTTCTCTTTATCTTCTCTGTCTTCTCATCCCTTGTATACAAGATGAAGGGATAAGAAGACATAGAAGATAAAGGGGATAAAAAGAGATAGAAAATAAAAGGGATGAGAAGACAAAGGAGATAAAAGGGGATGAGAAGACATACAAGACAAAGGGGATGAGAAGACGTAGAAGATAAAATGGATGTATTCTCATCCCCTTCATCTTCGATTTCTTCTCATCCCTTTTATCTTCTATGTCTTCTCATCCCCTTCATCTTCTATGTCTTCTCATTCCTTTTATAGAAGATAAAGGGGATGAGAAGAGAAAGAAAATAAAAGGGATGTCTTCTCATCCCCTTTATCACCTATGTCTTCTGATCATCTTTATCTTCTATGTTTTCTATTCCCCTTTTATCTTCTATATCTTCTGATCCCCTTTATCTTCGATGTCTTTTCATCCCCTTTATCTTCATTGTCTTCTCATCCCCTTTATATCCTATGTCTTGTTATCCCTTTTATCTTCATTGCCTTCTCATCACCTTCATCTCTTATGTCGTTTCATCCCTTTTATCTTCTACATCTTCTCTTCCGCATTATCTTCTATGTTTTCTCATCCCTTTTATATTCTCTATCTTCTTCTACCGTTTATTTTCTATGACCTCTCATCCCTTTTAATTTCTATGTCTTCTTATCCCCTTCATGATCTATGTCTTCTCATCCCCGATTATCTTCTATGTCTTATCATCCCATTCTCTATTTTCTTGTCACCTTTATCTCCCATGTGTTCTTATCCCTTTTATCTTCGATGTCTTCTCATCCCTTTCATCTTCTACGTCTTTTCATCCCCTTTATCTTCTATGTCTTCTCATCCCTTTTAATTTCTATGTCTTATCATCCCCTTATCAGTCTTTTCATCCTCTTTATCTTCTTTGCCTACCCATCCCCTTTATCTTCTATTTCTTCTCATCCCCTTAATCTTTAATTTCTTCTCATCCCCATCATCTTCCGTGTCTTTGCATCCCTTTTATATTCTATGTCTTCTCATCCCCTTCATCTTCTATTTATTCTCATCCCGTTCATCTTCTGTCTCTTCTCATCCCTTTCATCTTCAATTTCTTATCCCCTTCATCTTCAATTTCTTCTCATCCCTTTTATCTTCTATGTCTTCTCATCCCCTTTATCTTCTATTTTTCCTCATCCCTTTTATCTTCTATGTCCTCGCATCCCCTTCATCTTCTATTTCTTCTCATCCCTTTTATCTTCTATTTCTTCTTATCCCTTTTATCTTCTATGTCTTCTCATCCCATTTATCTTCTATTTTTCCTCATCCCTTTCATCTTCTATGTCTTCTCATCCCCTTCATCTTCTATTTCCTCTCCTCCCTTTTATCTTCTATGTCTTCGCATCCCCTTGATATTCTATGTCTTCTCATCCCTTTTATCTTCTATGTCTTCTCATCCCATTCATCTTCTATTTCTTCTCATCCCTTTTATCTTCTATTTCTTCTCATCACCTTCATCTTCTATTTCTTCTCATCACCTTCATCTTCTATGTCTTCTCATCCCTTTTATCTTCTATGTCTTCTCATCCCCTTCATCTTCTATTTCTTCTCATCCCTTTTATCTTCTATGTCTTCTCATCCCCTTCATCTTCTATGTCTTCTCATCCCCTTGATATTCTATGTCTTCTCATCCCTTTTATCTTCTATGTCTTCTCATCCCCTTCATCTTCTATTTCTTCTCATCCCTTTTATCTTCTATTTCTTCTGATCCCTTTCATCTTCTATTTCTTCTCATCCCCTTTATCTTCGATGTCTTCTCATCACTTTTATATTTTTCATCTTGTCATCCCCTTTATCTTCTATATCTTCTCATCCCCTTTAATTTCTGTGTCTTATCATCCCCTTATCTGTCTTTTCATCCTCTTTATCTTCTATGTCTTCGCATCCCCTTTATCTTCTCTGTCATCTCATCCCGTTTATCTTCAATGTCTTCTCACCCCCTTCATCTTCTATTTCTTCTTATCCCCTTCATCTTCGATGTCTTCTCATCCCCTTCATCTTCGATGTCTTCTCATCTCTTTTATCATTTACATCTTGTCATCCCCTTTAATTTCTGTGTCTTATCATCCCCTTATCTGTCTTCTCATCGCTTTCATCTTCTATGTCTTCTCATCCCCTTCACCTTCTATTTCTTCTCATCCCCTTTATATTCTCAGTCTTCTCATCCCCTTCATCTTCTATGTCTTCTCATCCCCTTCATTTTCTATTTCTTCTCATCCCTTTTATCTTCTATGTCTTCTCATCCCCTTCATCTTCTATGTCTTCTCATCCCTTTTATCTTCGATGTCTTTTCATCCCCTTTATCTTCTATGCCTCCTTATCCTTATTATCTTCTATTTCTTCTCGTCCCCTTTTATCTTCTACGTCTTCACATCTCCTTTCTCTTCTATTTCTTCTCATCCCTTCATCTTCTATTTCTTCTCATCCCTTTTATCTTCTTTGTCTTCTCATCCCTTTTATCTTCAATGTCTTCTCACCCCCTTCATCTTCTATTTCTTCTTATCCCCTTCATCTTCTATTTCTTCTCATCTTCTTCATCTTCTATTTCTTCTCATCCCCTTCATCTTCTATTTCTTCTCATCTTCTTCATCTTCTATTTCTTCTCATCCCCTTCATCTTCTATTTCTTCTCATCCCCTTTATCTTCGATGTCTTCTCATCACTTTTATCTTTTACATCTTCTCATCCCCTTTATCTTCTATATCTTCTCATCTCCTTTAATTTCTGTGTCTTATCATCCCCTTATCTGTCTTTTCATCCTCTTTATCTTCTATGTCTTCTCATCGCCTTTATCTTCTATTTCTTCTCATCCCTTTTATCTTCTATTTCTTCTCATCCCCTTTTATCTTCTCTGTCTTCTTATTCCCTTTATTTTCTATTTCTTCTCATCCCCTTTATCTTGTATTTCTTCTCATCCCCTTTTATCTTCTCTGTCTTCTCATCCCCTTTATTTTCTATTTCTTCTCATCCCTTTTATCTTCTATTTCTTCTCATCCCCTTTTATCTTCTCTGTCTTTTCATCCCCTTTATCTTCTCTGTCTTCTCATCCTCTTTATCTTCTCTGTCTTCTCATCCCCTTTATCTTCTATTTCTTCTTATCCCCTTCATCTTCTATTTCTCATCCCTTTTATCTTCTATGTCTTCGCATCCCCTTTTTCTTTTCTGTCATCTCATCCAGTTTATCTTCAATGTCTTCTTATCCCTTTCATCTTCTATGTCTTCTCATCCCCTTCATCTTCTATGTCTTCTCATCCCCTTCATCTTCTATTTCTTCTCATCCCTTTTATCTTCTATGTCTTCTCATCCCCTTCATCTTCTATGTCTTCTCATCCCTTTCATCTTCTATGTCTTCTCATCCCCTTCATCTTCTATGTCTTCTCATCCCTTTTATCTTCTATGTCTTCTCATCCCGTTCATCTTCTATTTCTTCTCATCCTTTTTATCTTCTATGTCTTCTCATCCCTTTTATCTTCTATGTCTTTCATCCCCTTCATCTTCTATGTCTTCTCATCCCTTTTATCTTCTACGTCTTTCATCCCCTTCATCTTGTATGTCTTCTCATCCCTTTCATCTTCTATGTCTTCTCATCCCTTTTATCTTCTATGTCTTTCATCCCCTTCATCTTCTATGTCTTCTCATCCCTTTCATCTTCTATGTCTTCTCCTCCCTTTTATCTTCTATGTCTTCTCATCCCTTTTATCTTCTATGTCTTCTCATCCCTTTCATCTTCTATGTCTTCTCATCCCCTTCATCTTCTATGTCTTCTCATCCCTTTTATCTTCTATGTCTTCTCATCCCCTTTTATCTTCTCTGTCTTCTTATCCCCTTCTATTTCTTCTCATCCCCTTTATCTTGTATTTCTTCTCATCCCCTTTTATCCTTTCTGTCTTCTCATCCCCTTTATCTTCTATTTCTTCTCATCCCTTTTATCTTCTATGTCTTCTCATCCCCTTTATCTTCTATTTCTTCTCATCCCTTTTATCTTCTATGTCTTCTCATCCCCTTTATCTTCTATTTCTTCTCATCCCTTTTATCTTCTATATCTTCTCATCCCCTTTATCTTCTATTTCTTCTCATCCCTTTTATCTTCTATGTCTTCTCATCCCCTTTATCTTCTATTTCTTCTCATCCCTTTTATCTTCTTTGTCTTCCCATCCCGTTTATCTATTACTTCTTCTCATTCCTTTTAATTTCAATGTCTTTTCATCCCCTTATCAGTCTTTTTATCCTCTTTATCTTCTTTGTCTTCCCATCTCCTTCATCTTTTATTTCTTCTCATCCCCTTCATCTTCTATGTCTTCTCATCCCTTTCATCTTCTATGTCTTCTCATCCCTTTTATATTCTATGTCTTCTCATCCCCTTCATCTTCTATGTCTTCTCATCCCTTTTATCTTCTATGTCTTCTCATCCCGTTCATCTTCTATTTCTTCTCATCCTTTTTATCTTCTATGTCTTCTCATCCCTTTTATCTTCTATGTCTTTCATCCCCTTGATCTTCTATGTCTTCTCATCCCTTTTATCTTCTACGTCTTTCATCCCCTTCATCTTGTATGTCTTCTCATCCCTTTCATCTTCTATGTCTTCTCATCCCTTTCATCTTCTATGTCTTCTCATCCCCTTCATCTTCTATGTCTTCTCATCCCTTTTATCTTCTATGTCTTTCATCCCCTCCATCTTCTATGTCTTCTCATCCCTTTTATCTTCTATGTCTTTCATCCCCTTCATCTTCTATGTCTTCTCATCCCTTTCATCTTCTATGTCTTCTCATCCCCTTCATCTTCTATGTCTTCTCATCCCTTTTATCTTCTATGTCTTCTCATCCCCTTTTATCTTCTCTGTCTTCTTATCCCCTTCTATTTCTTCTCATCCCCTTTATCTTGTATTTCTTCTCATCCCCTTTTATCCTTTCTGTCTTCTCATCCCCTTTATCTTCTATTTCTTCTCATCTCTTTTATCTTCTATGTCTTCTCATCCCCTTTATCTTCTATTTCTTCTCATCCCTTTTATCTTCTATGTCTTCTCATCCCCTTTATCTTCTATATCTTCTCATCCCTTTTATCTTCTATGTCTTCTCATCCCCTTTATCTTCTATTTCTTCTCATCCCTTTTATCTTCTTTGTCTTCCCATCCCGTTTATCTATTACTTCTTCTCATTCCTTTTAATTTCAATGTCTTTTCATCCCCTTATCAGTCTTTTTATCCTCTTTATCTTCTTTGTCTTCCCATCTCCTTCATCTTTTATTTCTTCTCATCCCCTCTATCTTCTATGTCTTCTCATCCCGTTTATCTTCTATGTCTTCTCATCCCCTATATCTTCTTCGTTTTCTCATCACCTTTTATCTTCTATGTCTTCTTATCGCTTTTATCTTCTATTTCTTCTCAACCCCTTTATCTTCTATGTCTTCTCATCCCCTTCATCGTCTATGTCTTCCCATCCCCTTTATTTTCTATGTCTTCTCATCCCCTTCATCTTCTATGTCTTCTTGTCGCTTTTATCTTTTCTGTCTTCTCATCCCCTTCATCTTCAATTTCTTCTCATCCCCTTCATTTTCTATTTCTTCTCATCCCCTTAATCTTCTATGTCTTCTCATCCCTTTCATCTTTTATTTCTTCTCATCCCCTCTATCTTCTACGTCTTCTTATCCCGTTTATCTTCTATGTCTTCTCATCCCTTTTAATTTCTATGTCTTATCATCCCCTTATCTGTCTTTTCATCCTCTTTCACTACGTTTCACCTGAAGAAGGCCAGAGGTGAAATTTGGCCAAAATGTAGTGAAAGAAGAAACAACACAAAAAAACCCAAAAAAACTACTATCAAGATGAGGACAAAAAGTCTGTAATAAATAAAAATTAAATCTTACATTAAGAAGCCTCATCTCAAAATGATTCCAAGTAAAGACAAGTACAAAAACATTCGGTACAGACCCGACTCTGGAAGACCAGATAAGGATTTATAAGACCAAAAAATCCATCCTTGATCGCATCCTCGGGGTCATGGCGCAGCGGATAGAGGCATTTAGTCTCTACAGTTCCAGGTGAGTATTGTCAGACGATAGCGGTTTCAAATCCTACCCAAGCCGGCCAGACGTTTACTTGGCCAAAAACGTGGTGCAATAGACAACAACTATGGAAGGCAGTAATTACTGGGGATACGGTTACAAGACCCAGCATTCCTATCCGAGGTCGCGGTAAATCACCTGAAGAAGGCCAGAGGTGAAATTTGGCCGAAACGTAGTGAAAGAAGAAACAACACACACACAAAAAAAAACAAAAAACAAACCTTTGAAGATGAGGACAAAAAGTCCGCAATAAATAAAAATTAATTCCTGAATACTTCTCAAGATAACTCGCTGAAGTGTGTTCTCTCTATGTGGGAGACTTGTGGGTCATTTTTCAGTTTGTGGTTGGCAAAGAGTGGCGTTCATTAAATGAAAGGCAAGCGCATTAACCACTGGATGGGATGACTAAGTTGAGGATACTTCCCTCAATTGTATGATAGCAAAAACAATAGCCAGACTATGTGAAGCAGATTCTGTGGGAAGAAAGTGGTGTGTAGATGATCACAAAATGAAGACATGGGTAGATGTGAGTTTTGGGGCCATGGAAGTAGTATTAGAGGTAAATAAAAACATTGTCAAAGATGCTTCTTGGCTACATCCAACAGGAGATACCAAAAACATCAATTTGGCCGAGCCTAACACAAGCATAAAAAGGACTATATTTTATTAGGTCAGTGGACCCTTCAGCATCAACAGAAGTCATTAGGGAATGTGAAGCATGCTAACCCACTGACCTGGTATTAGTGCATTGGCAGAAAGAGAAGCTGGGTGAGAAAAAACTGGAGCAGGTTAGCAATGGACATCACCCACTACAGCAGTAAGCATTTTCTAACTCCTATTGATTGCGGTTCTTCTTGTTTCATGTTATGGCAACTTTCCCAGTGTAGTTTGCTAGTTGAAGTCAATTTTTTATGAGCAAGGTTTGCTAATCGAATTATTAACAGACAACTGTTGTGAACCAGTAAAAGGTCCAGAAGAAAGACACAAACTCGGGATTACGTGAAACAAGTATATTGAACGAAAGTATAAATACAGCATAGGTAAAAGAGTGTTGAACATCAGTCTGACTGCCAAAGTGTAAGGCCGGACTTAACTTAACTTTATTTCTTTGTAAGTACAAAGAAGGCACGAGGCCTTAAGGTTTTTTGGGGAGGGGAAGGGAGCGGTCTTGCTATTCTATATATTCTAAAGGGACCTAGCTAGCCACATTCGCCGACCCATTCAACAGTACAATATATAACCATTCATCCTTCATCATGCGCGCAGCAGTTACCAAAATACCGCATTTGCTCTATGAAGAAAACCTACTTAAAACCCAAAAGTGGAATATGATTTTTATTTACAAAATATGGTTTATGTACAATGAAATGATGGGAATGGGAGAAAAACCCCGAAAAATTATATATACAAGAGAAACAAAGAAAAATTCCCCGTTTGGTTTCCCTCCCATCCCCCCGTCTATAAAATTGGAGGCCGACTGTTTTCCGGGTCGAAAGAAACCGGAAACAAGCCGGACCTGCCCTAGGTGGGGAGGGAATACTAATCTACAGAGATAAAAGAAATAAAGGGTCGGGCGCGGTATGGGTCGATAGAAGTAGGTAATATGATTTTTTATATATGAATGTTCAAGATCTTCAATAAAAGCGGGCTGGAATTCAGGTTGGGGTACAAAAATAATAGGGAGGGGGAAGATCTTGAGAAACTAACGACTAGATGATGGGGACAATGACTCACAACATACTGCTAACTAGGTTACAAGGGAAAAAAACAATTCTACTTAACAGGGATGGGGTCCCTAAGGACCCGTACCGTAGACGCCATGGGTAGGCAGAGGCGGGAAGGATGACTCCAACATTGCCCCCTTTCGTACGACCAGGCTCGCTGCAGTCACCCACCTTTTGCTGAATGTTATGCGATCCAAGCGTTTTCTATCGCATCTGATTTTGACCCTCAGCTGATGCCGAAAATACAAAACCAGATCACGATGAGAAAAGTTTGCATCGTCATACAATCCCTTGTTTCGCGTCGTCCAAATCACCATTCGGGCTACAGCTAGGATCGCGAGAAACACCACACGCTTCTCACCGTGATACGGAGGAAGAACGTTGTCTACGACGTAACCAACGTCGAGCAGCACGAGCTGTTTGGGTTCGATGCGAGCCGTCCACTCCCCGACGTGATCCCAAAACGGGCGGACTCGCTCGCAGTAGTAGAAGGCGTGCTCAGCCGTTTCTTCCAAGCCACTGCTGCAGCGAGGGCAATCAGGCATGTCTGCCAGGCCCGCTCTGAAGTTCAAGCCGCGAAGGGGTAACGCATTCCGAACAAGTCGCCAGGTGAGCGAGAACTCGGAGTTGTTCAAGAAGCTCGATCCTGGCGCCCAATTCCAGTGAGAGCGGATCTCCTCCGCCGTCCAGCCGCGCCGCTCGCTGAGAGGATCAGAAGCGGAACCCACCACTAATTCCCGATACAGCTCCTTCCGAGGCCATGAAAGGTCACTGGACCCAAGAAGGTTACGAAGGGCCTTTCGGCACTCGCGGACAAACAGTGCTTCGCCCAAAGGCCTACGTCGACCTTCAGCCTTTGGGTCTGACTTGAGGCGAGGAAAAGTCCGACTCGCCTTTCGTCTCCACACTGAGTCCCCCGTCAAGACACGGCCCAGATATGCAAGTCTTTCAGCAAGCCAGTGGCTCTCCAGATCAGGCATACCCAGACCCCCGTTGCGTGTACGTTGGATACAGACCTGTCTACGGACCATTGGCCTTGCACCTCCCCAGACAAGTCTGGAGAGGGATCGTTGCAGTGCCAACCGATGTGCCTTAGGCAGAGGGAGTACAGCTAATCGGTAAAGGATCAAGGGGAAGACGTACGCGGCGCACGCCTCCGCCCTGCCCTTTAAGGACAACCTCCTTGAAAGCCAGATTCCCACCTGAGCATTCACCTTAGCATGTACTTCCGACCAATTTCGCTCCAGTTGGAGGTCGGGCCCAAACCACACCCCGAGGATGCGGATGGGTCCGTCACTCCAGCGGAAGGGCCCTGGAAGAGTATTGCTACCCCTCCAAGCACCAAGCCGCAAACCTTCGCTTTTGTCAAAATTGACCTTGGCCCCTGCAATCCGCTCATACTCGACAACCGCCTCTTTCACAGCCTCTATATCCTGGAGGCGGGATACGAAAACTGTGACGTCATCGGCGAACGCGGAAACCCTAGCCGCAAGGCGGCCAACGAATGGGATACCGCACAGTGCCGGACTTGTCCCCTCATCCCTAAGCCTGCGCAGGAGGGGCTCCAACGCGAGGACATAGAGAAGAGGAGACAGTGGGCAGCCCTGCCGGACCGATCGCTCGATCGCGATCACCCCCGAACACCTTCCGTTCACCTGCACCACTGCCTGAGGGTTGTGGTACATCATGCTAATCCATCTGCGGAACTCCGGTTTGAATCCGGCAGTCTCCAAAACAGACGCCAAGAACCGATGGTCTACCCTATCGAAGGCCTTGGACTGATCTAAACTGATCAGCGCGGATTCGGTGTCGTCTTTTATCCCCTCTAGGACCTCGCGAATCAAGTGCAGGTTGTCCTGGATCGATCTTCCCTTCACAGCAAAGGTCTGTTCGGGGCTGATCAGATCACTAATGACAAGCTGTAAACGATTCGCTAAGACCCGGGCCAAAATCTTTAACTCTGTGTTAAGCAGAGTTATGGGCCTGTAATCGTCTAAACCCTCCCAAACATGCCTGCCACCTTTCTTCAGCAATGTGATCACGCCCTTGGTAACGCTACCAGGGATGGCTCCCTGCGCGAACCAATGGTTGAACATATCCGTCAGAATAGGCACAAACATGTGCGACATCCTCAAGTACACTTCGTACGGCAAACCATCTAGTCCCGGCGACTTGTTGAGGCCGACCTGCTTCAACGCATCACGGACTTCGCATTCAGTAACCACACCCTCGCAGCTAGCCGCTTCAGCCGCCCCAAGACGGGGGAAGTCGGCAAGATAGCTACGAAACTCCCGGAGCGGGAGATCAGTGCAGCGGGCAAAGCGATCCCGAAAGTGCGCCCGAAAGGCGTCACGTATCTCACGACCTGATCGCAGCAGACGCCCGTCCGGGGTCTTAACAGATGCGATGTACCGATCGGGGAACCTTCGCACTTCTTCTTCACGCGCAGTCGCGTTCGATTTCACAGCTTCGTTGAGAACTCTTTTTAGCCTAGATCTAACTACTGATCCCTTGTAGCGCTCGCTACTCTCACGCTCAAGGTCCCTCCTAGCTAGCTCTACACCTAGGGAGTCCCCCCTAGCCACCGCCCGGGAAAGTCTATCATCTATAGATTTCGCCTCCACGGTCCTATCTAAGTTGAGCTGTCGACCGTACTTGGTGGTGAAATCTCTAATCCTATGCTTAAGAGAAACCCACCACCTATTCCCGGTAACCGCCCCCACTAACGCCCGCTGAATTAGGGATTCCAGCCGGTCCCGGAAGTCCCGTATCTCCAGTAAGGAGGTATTGAACTTCCAGTAGCCGGCTAGACTAGGTCTATTAACTAACCGCAGACTGACTCTAATGAGTTTATGGTCAGTCCACGCTATCAAGTGGAACGTGGGACAACTAACAAAATCAATGTCAGCTCTTCTCACTAACACTCTGTCCAAGTAGGAACCTACTTTGGCAGAGGGCGAGCTATCTAGCCACGTCCACATCTCCCGCCCTGGGTGATCAAGACGAAACCTGTCGACGAGACCGTGACGAGTCACGAAGCCGACAAGGCTGCTCTCACACCATCCCGCACTACTAGCTCCCCGCCCGACCTTATCTATCTTGGGATCAAGGATCGCATTCCAATCACCCATTAAGACTAGCCACTTCGTATCGTCCAGGAACGACGCCAACCGACGAAAAAAGGAAACCCTCTCCGCAGCGATATTGGGCGCATAAACCGCAACCAGACGAAACTTGAAACTTTTCACGGCAACATCGACCACAACCAGCCGGCCCTCGTCACCTGCAAAAACAACGTCAACATCAGCATCAAGGCTGCGTCCAACTAGCAAAGAGACCCCAGCGCTGGTGCGGCTGCCGTATGCTGAGAAAACGTTAAAGTCGCTTTCCAGCACCCGACAGTCGGCACCGCAAGTGAAGTGAGTCTCCTGCACTGCAGCAACATCCACTCTGAGGTTCTTGAGTTCAGCAAGCAAGCGCGTACACTTGCTTGAATCCCTCAGTCCCCTCACATTCAAACTGGCAAGGTTTAAAGCCATCAATCCAACTTACCTTACTCAGTGTCGACTACGGGCCGGAAATCCTTCGGGGTGAGGATGCCGACGGCCTGACGCAGGGAACCGGTGCCGAGCTCAGTACTTACTCGGCCGTCCCTGCTAATTCCTCCGACATCCATGGGATACCTCAGTTTTAGGGACCTATAAAATGATGGGTGAACTAAAATCGGGACCCTGCCCGAGCAAAAAGGAAGCATTTTTTTGAGGGAGGAATGCTCCAATTCCACCAGCCTTAAATTTGCACAGCTGGCTTCCTGAATGAAGCGCCACAGCTCCCTTGTACGGGTACCAGCTGCACGAACAAAGGTGGTCACCTTGGCTGCATCCCTAAACAAGTATGGGTTTGCTATGGATTTTTCATTGATGGATTTGAATGAAAATAGTGGTTTCAGAATTGTCTTTAATTGATGATCTGTGATTTTAGATGGGTCTGGTTCTGAACAAAGGGTGATTTCAATTAATGGTTTTCGGACTTCATTTGTGGCTGAATGAGTCCTTGTCTGTGTGGGTGACGGTGATGGTGATTGTCCGATTCTGTTGACTGATCTGGATCGGGAGAACATTTTGGGAGTAGTGATTGGAGAGAGAGAAGGAAGAATTGGTAGGAGGGGGGGTTCTTTTTGTATATGTTGAGCTGGGGAGTGGAGGATTTGCGCTGGGCGTTGTGGGTTATTTTGTATGATTGGTGATGGTTCTTGGATTTTTTCTGTGGGTTTCTGGGGTTGAGTGGGCATGGGTTGTTGTGGTTTTTCTATTTGTGGTTGTTGTTTCCTTGGTTTTGGTGTACACTGTTTTTTCTCCCCATCCTTGTCTGAATCCCCGCTGTCTCTTCTCCTTTTTAAATTATAAGATGTTTCCATCTCTTCTGGTTGGTTTTTGGTTTTCTTTTTTATTGGTGTCTCTGTTGTTGCTGGTGCTGCTGCTGATATTTTAGTAGTTTCTGTTGTTTTTATTGGGGATGTTTTTTTCTTTTTGCCCCCTTTTACTAGAGTCCACCCTTCTTCTTTATCGGGTTGGACCCCTGTTTCCGTGTTGGTATTTTTCTTGGCTGCTGTAGTAGTAGTAGTCGTGGTTGTTTTCGTGGTGGTATTCGTTGTATCGTTGGCGGTGGTAGTCGTTTTGTTTGTGGCGATGGTGGCTTTCTGAGGGTAGGACCGCGAGAAGTGTCCTAATTGCTTGCAATACCAGCAAAGCGGTTTCCTGCCCTCTACGATGACTGTCATTGTTGTGTCTCTGTACGATATGATATGAGGTATTGTATTGAACCCTCCCCTATCTAGTATCATGGTGAATAAAAAATCACCGTATGCCGTGCCATGCGCTGATTTGATTTGCATATAGTCTTCTACGCCGCCGTATGAACTTAGATAGGCGGCGATGACATCTCCATTAAGTTGCATCGACACGTTGCATACGGTGACTTTTATTCTTCTTTTTCCTCTGTATTCTGGCTGAAGCCGGAAGTACTTCGTGGTTATATTTTGTGTGGCTAGTTTCTTGGCGATTTCTTCGGATGGGAGCAAGACATCCCAGGTTGCAAAACTCCTTCGGTAAAGATATTTACCTGGGATGCCTGCAGTTTGGAGCAATTCCTCAAATGATTCCTTTTTGAGGCCAGCCAGTCTCCTGGTCCTTAAATCTGTCACTACGAACGACAGAGTCTTAGGCTCAACAGCCTCTACCAATTCAGGTATGGGTAAAATTTCGTTTTCTTTGAAATACTTTGCGTATTTCCTGACTCTGTCGTTCTCGTAGTCTTCTGGTGTTTTCTTCTTTTTTTGTAATTGCGACGACCAGGAGACTGGCGTTGCCGGTGGTTTTTGCGCTGGTTGTATGGCCGATGAAGATAATGATAAGTCTTCCGGCTTCGGGGAGGGTTCCGTGTTAATAAATATGTCCTGTGATAAGTTCATCTCGTTTGGAATCCGAGATGTTTCCCCCATAGTTGCGTTTTAAAAGGGCAACCAGGGGGAATGGTGTTTAAAATGCGAATGGACTTCAACGAGTGAAATAAATGTTCGATGAAAAAATGGCGGTCGTTTTGTTTTGTTTTAGTAAAACAATGAAGTCGAGTCGAGGTTTGACCCTCCTCACACACAAACAACAATAACAATTGTTTGAGGGGGGTCACGAAACAAGAACTATAATACAACGATAACAATAATTTTCAACAATAACAATAATTTTTTAACAATATTGACTTACTTTTCTGTAGAAAATTAAACACAGTCCAAAACGGCTGGAGTTAACTTAACACCAAGATGAATATTCTCCTGGTATTCATAGTAATAGGAAGAGTTCATTATAGTCTGAAAGGTAGGTACCATAACAACAACAATACAACTTTACCCTGTAAGAAGTTTAAGAAGTTTTTAAATGACTGGGTTGTACATATTGTATATATTCCCTACACTATGTTGTGAAGTATTAATTACAAATTGGAAAAATTTTTGGTAAAAGACGTTTATTTTTTAGTGAACATATTTCGCTATATTACATAGCATTTTCAATGGTAAGTGAGAAAAAGGATATATAGATTATATATGTTAAAGAGGATGTATCCGCAAAGGCCATGCAAAAGAATATGGAAAGGTATGGACTGATAAGAAAGGATCTGGAGAAATCGTAGAATGGTGCCAGAATGCTGGGCCTACAAGTCTGAGGAGAACTAAGTTGACTCCAATTGGCGATGAGGAAATAGTGAGGTGTATGATACGGGGACCCTGACTAAGAGAGGTGTCTTCTCAATGTGTGATAAACTGGTGGAGTTCATCCTCATGTGTGGATGGCTGTAAGTGACAATATGTTTCAATTAAGTTGAAGTCACTGCTGTCATGTAGAAGAAGGATGATGAAATTAGTAATGCTTCTCCATGACAAATGCCAATGGACACCCTTACCTGATTGTGGCAACTAAATCCTCTGCTCTAGGAGACTGGTTCATGTACACAAAAGAGCTCTGGATATATGGTTGGATGTACATTCACCGGCCATAGGACTGGTGCTTGATGCATTCAATCACAGATCCACTATATTTTTCTTTTTTCCCATCTCTGCATACCACCTCTTTAAGGCAGGTGATCACACTCACATACAAATGAGTGTTATTTACAAAAAAAAAAAAGAAAAAGAAAATGAATATCACAGAAGCACTCAAAATAAATTGCAAATGGTAGCTTAGCAATAGGACAGTGTGGATGTTAGCAAAGTGTACATATTTCTCATCATATGGAGCGATATCCATTTCCTGCATGATAAGGTATGTTACCAATATCATCAAAAAGGAGAGAGAGCTTTTATTCTATCCTAGTGAATTTCCGATACTGTATTTCTGTAATGAAAAAAATGAAACATAACAATCATCAAAGATGCATATATAATGGATTCAAGTGCTCAAAACAATAGGTAAGCATTTTCTGAAAGAAAACTTTTTTCTAGCATTGCATTAAAGATATTTCTGACGAGTAAAGTCAAAGTAGAGGTTTTATAGATATAAAGCTTCAAATCTATAAATGTATTCATTGTAATGTACAAGTAAAAAGTGTACTTTCCTTATGCTAAAATTAATAACAAGATATTATAACAATTTTTATATTCACACTAATGACAGCATCTTTTTTCTTTTGAAAGCAAGGGTTAATTTTCAAAGGCATTTTCAAATAACTATTAAGACTGAATGCCTACATTGGCATTGTATATTTGTAAACATCTTAGAAAATCTTCTCTCAAATAATATTTTTACTCTATTGTCATCAACTTTCCTGTTGACTGAGACTCTTCCCCATGATATTTTGAAAATTAAAAGTTTATTTTTATTTTAGCCATTTGAATTTTTGATATCTAAAAAAAAGAATAATTCAAGTAAGAGACTGAAGTCATCATTTCAAAGTAACATTTTGTCCTCCTAAATCAGTGGATCAATCATGGCTATAAATTATTCTTAGCCGATTCAAATATCAAATATTAGAACGAGTTAAAAGTTTTGCAATATTTTGGTACATACTAGTTTATGATGTGTGTATCATGTGGCCAAAGCAGTTCAAGCCATGAATGGTACCTGTTGTGACTGATAGTATCATGCTAGTTGGTGCACTGACACGTAGTAAATTGCGTGATTTGAAAACTGCACATATAAACATGCAATGTAGTCTAATTAAGCAACTTATGCTTTATGAGTTTTAACTGAACCATGATACCACGGAAACTACCAAAAACATTTGTTTTGCAAAAGATCAAAGTACAGATGGTTCAAGCAATTTTGCTCAAGTTGCAAGAATCACAACATTTGAGCAAGGTCAGGTAGTCCTAAAACCACAGATTCCGACCGAGGCCATGCTCTAAGCCATAGAGGCAAATTTGTGAGTTGCACAATCAGAGCATCAGGCAATATCGTCATCTCACAGTCCAGTGTCGTTCATCATCTTCACAAGCTTGGCAAAAGCACCATGAGCAGCTAAATTGTGCTTCATGTTAAGAAAATATTGGAAAATTCTTCATTAACCCAAGTAGATTAATAAAAACTTTTTTAACTTTTGTAGATGACAAAAATATGCTTGAACTTTGTAGAACGTCAATGTTGGATAAGTAATGTGTGATGATTGAAAAATCTTTTTAATCCTACATTCAGATTACAAATGGAATTTCCTGTGAGTATAATATTTCAAAAAGGCAGCTGATGCAGTAGTAAATAGTTTATCAAATTAATTCTTTCCAAAAAAAGAAAAGACACAGCAACATTCATCAATCATTATAAACTTGGAAGTAAAATTCATCCCCCATCAAAATTTTTTAAATGTTTGTACAGAAAAAAATCAAAATTGAAAGATTACTTTGAATAGGAATATGAGTTCTTTATGAAAACAAAATTTCGTTTCATTTGATGAGCTTCCAGCATGTCAAGAGTAATTTCAACACAATCTAACAAAACTTTTATACAAAGATTGAATCAATTTTACAAGTTGCAGTATATTACACAGGAGAAGGACTGATGAAAACTTTGGGTTGAAATCATTTAAATGAATCTTTCTTAATCATTGATACAAACTATGAAAAAAAAACATTGCATAAAGCATCTAGAGGTGCCTGTGGTGTAATGGTTATCGTTGTAGAAAATGGACACAGCGACATGAGTTAAAATCCTGGACGGGACTGATTGCATTTCATATAACACTAATACCCTTGGGAAAGGTATGAATCCAATTATTCTCCCTCCAGCTATGGGTAAATAGTAGGGCAGACTAGGTTCTTCAGCCTTGGTGAGGCAACTAGTCTAGGAGAAGGAATACTCTGAGTTCAAACCTGTTAAACTCCACTTAAAAATTGACCTGGTGTCATATCCTGCCCGAGCGGAGGGGTTAGTAAATATGATTAAGCATCTAGACATAAAATTATTCCTTTTTCTGAGATAGGAAAAAAAATTGTTGACTTTTACTTGTCTTTTCTTATCCCAATAAAATATTGTTTCTTCCAAACTATCAAACAGGATTTATCTTTCACACATAGTCAAATGTATTACTAAGCCAACAACTAATACCATCAATGGAAATAAAGAAACACAAGATTTTTGAAGATCATCTCATAAATAATTTAGTGACTTCACAATAACATTGTACATAGAAAATATCAAAAACTTTATATTGTTCTAAATTTTGTTTGTATTCAATATTGTCTAGATATTAAACTAAAGTCAATGATAATAACTGATCCTTTCTGACAAATGAAAATAATCATAATAAATGAAACTTTTTTTAATATATACATATATTTCAGTCTAATGTACTTTAAAAGTATATATATATATATATATATATATATATATATATATATATATAATGTTTCTTGTATGCACTTGTAAATACATCTGTTAGCTTCAGAGATTTTTAAAAAATGTTTTATCTTCTAAAAATGAGAGATATTTGTTATAGTAAAATACATCAAATCTCTTCTGATTCACCCACTTAACTCTTCACACACCTAACTACTAAAACACACAAAACACAGACCGACAGACATCAACACCGCAAAAGAAAATAACAGCTACCGGATGTTGACCCAACAACGGCCAGTGTCAAACTGGGAAAATCATGGCTTCTGCGCATAGTCTATCCAAAATCCCCAGAAAATTCTCAGTTACAAAAAAAAGGTCTATTTTTCAACAAATCATTTTTTTTTTCACAAGTAGTATTTTCTGGAGCTGGTGTTTGAAGTCAGGAATATATAAATAGACCAAGCATAGGTCACATGCCAGTTGAATGGCTGGGCATCCAAAGAGCATCACACGATAACACCATCCGACAAGATCAAAGCAACCACCTGTCGCCGAACAGAAAACCCCCTGTCAGCCGGCCAGATATTTCATCTGTTTATTTCATTTATTCAATAAACAAAATAAACAAAATCTTCTCATCAGTCTTATTTTTCTCGCAACAACATGCTTGTATATAACATATTTTATTCATCAAATTTAACTTAAAATTCTATTTTCACTGCAGTTCATAACAATTTTTATGTAATCAATTCTTCTGGCAATGTCGTAAAGCATTAAACACACATATACATATATAAGGAAACACATTATTTTATATGTATGGAAAAACAACATATTCGAAGTATGTATTTATATATGGATGATATGCCAATATCAAACATTTTAATGGGTTTCTAAGCTATCTTCAGAGCAATATTATTGTGATGCTGTCTCGTCCTAAGTTATTTCTAAATGAAAATAAAATGAAAAAGTGAGAAAATTCTTACCATTTTATGATTATAAGTAGCATTCTGTTTCAGAAAATATACATTTTTCATTTAAAAATAATTTTTTGGAAGAGGCATTGCATAATAGCATCACCCTGAAGATGGTTTGAAAAAAGCAAAACAAAAACAAACAATACTTAAATGTTGGCATATAATCCATGTATAAATAAATACACTCTGAATATATTTTTTTCATATTTTCATACTGTCAGATATATATATATATATATATATATATATATATATACACACACCGGGCCATTGGCCAAATGAGTAGAGTGTTCGCCAATGGTCTGGGAGACTGGGGTTCAATCCCAGGTCGAGTCATACCAAACTCAAAAAATGGTACTTGATGCCGCTTTGCTTAACACTCAGTAATATAAGGTAAGGATCAAGGGTAAAGTGGAGCAATTCAGGGAATAGAGTGGTGCTCTCGCCAACACCCCGGTGTAGTAGCTATCAAAAAGGGAGCCTTTAGATCACCCTTGACTAAGGACGCCAACTTTACTTATATATATATGAAAATATAGAAATATGAACAAACACAAGATCATCAGAGGATGATTTTATTTATAGTTTGAATCATTTGCCAATGTTAAATTTTTTGGTTCTTTAATAAGAAAACATTAAACCTTCATCAGGGTGTATGAATTGTTAAATAAAACAAAAAAATGAGAAAGTTTTAAACATTCTATTTCCAATGGTGGTATCCTATTTCAAATCAATGTGATGTAATGAGTGCTTAAGAATTTATTTTAAAAACCTCATGTATTTCCTAAAAAACATTTTTTTTCATATTTTATACTTCTATGTTCATATTTCTTATTTTGTTCATATCAACCAAATATTTCATTACACATCTCTATCAATGTTATTCTGCTTC
The DNA here is from genome assembly GCA_963585895.1 of Sepioteuthis lessoniana. NCBI lineage: Eukaryota > Metazoa > Mollusca > Cephalopoda > Myopsida > Loliginidae > Sepioteuthis > Sepioteuthis lessoniana. Next base: position 13,317 of record CAUZXS010005454.1, on the reverse strand, counting down.
TTTCTATCTCTATCAACATCCATTTATCTGTTAATCTATTTAAGTATATATATATATATATATCATCATCATCATCATATCGTGCTGACCCTCTCTCGCCACTCCTCCCTATCGTTCATCGCCCAAGGCAGGTCTTCAGGACAACAACCTGTATCCTCACATAGCTGCTGAATGTACGTTCGTGCTGGTCGTCCTGCTTTTGCGCGGCCATGTGTGGGGATCCATAAGAGTACATCTCTTATGAGTTCATCTCTGCTTCTCCAGCAATGTCCTGCATGTCTGGTTCGCCTAACTTGAATAGTTTTCGTGATAGGGGGCAGGTGGCCGTACAGTTGGTGTCTTGTGGGGTGTTGCTGCCAGGACTTGTTCAGGATTGCACGCAGCATTCTTGTGTAATTGCCATCTAGCTTCTTCTCCAGCCGTTTTGTTAGCGTCCATGTAGTGCATCCATATAGCAGTATCGATGTGACCGCTGCCTGGAAGAAACTGCGTTTCATTTTATCGGTTAGGTCTGATTTCCATATAGTCGATAGCCTATTGATAGCTGTCCATGCTTTTGTTAACCTCGTGTCGATGTCCTTTTCGGTTGATTCGACGCTGCTTCCTAGGTACGTGAATTTGTCTACTAGTTTAAGAGGGGTTCCTTTTAGAGTGGAGATGTCCCCCGTTTGGTTATAGCACATATATTCCGTTTTGTGTGCATTAACATGGAGGCCTATGCTTGCTGCTGCTCGTTCCAAACTATGCAGAAGTGTTTCGGCTTGGTCAGGTGTATTTGCCAGTATCGCTATGTCATCGGCGTAGTCGGCGTCGGTAATTGTTGTTGCGGGGTATCTTCTGCTTCTTTTCTTCGTCAGTTCGAAGCCATTCTCTTTGATTTTGTCAATCGATGTTCTAAGTACGTAGTCTAGACAAATGATAAAGAGATACGGAGCCAGCGTGTCCCCTTGTAGTACTCCTGCTACAATGTCGAAGTATTCTGTGTCTCCATCTGGTGATCGTACTTTTACTTTAGTGTTTCTATAGAGAATCGTTATTGCCGCTACGGTTTCTTTAGGTATGCCGTACACTAGTAGGATTTGTTCCATCTTTCCTCTGTGAATGGAGTCGAAAGCCTTGGTAAAGTCGACAAATATTAATGTCGCTTGTAGGTTCTTTGCCCGTACACCTTCAAGGATTCTGCGGATGGTTAATATTTGTGAGGTCGTGGATCTATTTCTTCGGAAGCCATTTTGGTTTTTTCTAAGTATGTTGTCGATTTTGGGTTCTATTCGGTTTCGTAGTAGGGCATTGTAGATTTTGGCAGCTATGGATGTAAGTGTTATGCCTCGGTAGTTTTTGGCTAATCCGAGGTCCCCCTTTTTAGGGAAGGGGAGTATGCATCCCTTCGTCCATCTATCTATCGGATTTTGATTGTATACTGCGTTGCAGTGTCGGAGCAGTATGTCGTCGAATTGTCTGGTCTTCCATACTTCCGGGGGAATTTCGTCCAGCCCTGCAGCTTTCCTATTTTTAATTTTTCTGAGAACCGAGTCGAGTTCTTCTTGTGTGAACGGTCCAAGTTTAATGTCTAATTGTTTGCTAATTATTCTGGTGATTGGTTCATGCGTTATTTTTGGTGGGTTTCCAAGTAAGTTTTCGAAGTGCTGTTTCCACAGTTTTATTCTTTCTTTTTGGTTTGCTGCTTTAAGTTTTGCTTTGGCTGTGTTCTTTCTTCTGCTCACTTCGTTTATTGTTTGCCAGGCAATTCTAGATTGTCTATCTTTCACCGAGTCTCTAATCTTATCTATCTGATTTTGAATGTATTCTGTCTGTTCCTTTATATATATGCCTGCTAATTGATATTGTGCCGTTTTTAGTTTTCGATAGTTTTTGGAGGCTGTTTTCACTAGTGCACGTTTTTCTCTCACAGCTAAAGTTTCCCATGGGACTCTATATTTAGTTTTAATTTTTGTTGGAATGTATTTTGCTGCTGCCTCGAGGTGTGCATTGATGAAATTTTCGTATTCGTCGTTTGGTGTACTTTTTTCCGTCTTTTCTTGTAGTGTTTCGAATCTGTTTCTTAATTCTAATACGTATTTATCTCTTACATCTTTGTTGTTTAATAGGGCCCAGTCATAGTGTTTGGTGGTCGCTATTCGTTTGTCGTTTTTTCGTAGGCTTAACCGTATTTTCGCCGTGACTATTCGGTGATCAGTGGACACACCCTCAAAAGAGGAGTATGCCTCGCAATTCAATGCACTATTCTTCCATTTCTTGTTTATAAGGACGTAGTCTATCTGAGCTTTAGTATTGTTTGCGTACGTGTATGTCCATAGTTTGCCCTCTCTTTTTTGGTAGTTTGTATTGAGGCATGCTAATCTATTTTCTATCATGAAATCTGTTAGATGTTGCCCATTTCTATTTGACGTGTTGTGGAGGCTGTATTTGTTGTTTCCGTTTTTCCCGATTTGTGCATTCATGTCTCCGCCAATGACTAACATGTTGTGTTTCGGGATGCTACGCACTAATGAGGATAACTCATCGTAGAAGGTGACTATTTCATTTTCTTCACTAACATTGGTGGGGATGTAGCATGAGATGATTGTTGCTCTGGGGTTTCCGTTAAATGTAGCTGCCATTATTCTAGGTTGTATTTTCTCAACGCTATTAAGTGTTTTTAGTGCTCTAGGTCCTATAAGCAATCCTACCCCTCCTACTGCGGCGTTGACAGAGTTTTTCCATGTGGATACAGTGGCGAGCGATCATCCATTGCCAGTTTCGTGATATTTGATATCTTCTGTGTGCGTGTATCTGTGTTCTTGTATGCATATTATGTCTATTTTATGTTCTTCGGCCGATGCGATTAGCTCTGGGAGTTGTCCTATTCTATTTAAGGTTCTTATGTTAAATGTGGCTATTTGTAGTGTTTGCTTGCATTTTAGATATATATATATATAAGTAAAGTCAAATTATTTTAGATTCGAGATTTTGTAATTTTTAGCATTATTTGACTAAATAAGAAGATAAATTAAAAAAGCCAGGTCTCTTGGTTTGAAATGACACTAAATTCAACAAATTTCTTTCATTTTATATCATATCCATAGACTAACATTTCGGAATCTTTAAAATCAAAAGTTGCGATTAGTTTCTAAATTATGTCTGACTAAACTATTATGTTGCCTTTTTTCAAATCCCTTTTATGTTCAAAAATAAGATTTGAGTTAGTATTTTTTTTTAAAGAAAATACATTAGTGTTTTAAAATAGATTTTTGAACACTAACTATATCCCATAGATTTGAAACAGAATGCTACCAATGGAAATAGAATGTTTAAAACTTTCTTTTTTTTTTTTGTTGTTTCATTTAACAATTCAAATGTCTTAATGAAGGTTTAATGTTTTCATATTTAAAAAACTGAAATGTTTAATGTAGGCAAATAATTCAAGCTATAAATAAAATCATCCTCTGAAGACCTTGTGTTTTTTCATATTTCTACATTTTCATATTATCAGATTTATTTCCAGCTTTCCCTATATATATATATATAATAATAATAATAATAATAATAATGATGTTTTCCAACTTCCCTAGAATTCATCTACTCAAACTAAATCATTACAAATATAGTAAATAGAATGTATTTGTTCAAATATTTGATTTGTTCTCATTCTTAAGAATTTTATTTTATTGGTTTTAGAAAATAATTATTTAATTCATGGCAATGTTATTGATTCAAAGGCTGCAGAGTTAGAAAAAGGGTTTAAAAAATCCCATAAAGCTACAAGGCAGCAAGTCAGTCATATTTAATTCTTTCCTTAAAGGATATATCAATGTTTAATGGTTCTCATTTCTTCAATGAAAAACACTTTCCTTCAGAAATTGATTCCACATTGAAAAGATTTTTATGAAATTGCCAACATATTAAAGTCGTAACTTCTAAATTAAAGCATATTATGATGAAAACAAAATAATTGTTTATCCCCACCCACCCCTCGTTATATTTTGCCCAGTCAACTGGGGCTGTAGAATACACTGACTACTTCTCTGCAGAGGGGTAAGACCCCACCCCCAACAAGTATCCTAGATATGACACTAAACAGTCTGATGGTGAGGTTCCAGTAATGCTGGAGCTTTGGGGAATGCGGAGTACCCCTTCATTGCCCTCGCTCCCAAGTCCTCTCAGGGCTGGAGTGGTAATACCTGATAAGGATCCTATTTATGGGTTAAATAGAACTAAACCGTGGTTTGAGTTAACTGTTTTTTGCATTTAAACTGTGCATTTATGCTAAGCTGAATTGTTTAAAATAGAACTGTTTTTGACATATAACTGCATACTGAATTGCTTGAAATAGAATTGCTTTGACCTCTAAACTGTACTTATGCTAAACTTAATTATCTGAAATAAAACTGTTTTGACATTAATTGTGTATTACCCAGTCGGCAGGGGCTGTAGAATACACCGACTGCACCTCTCCAATGAATGTCCTGGATAGGACACTAAACAATCTGATAGTGAGGTTCCAGTCATGCTGGAGCTTTCGGGAATACAGAGCACCCCTTCATTGCCATTGCTCCCAGGTCCACTCTGGCCCAAAATGGTAACACCTGATAGTGTCCTATCTATAGGTTAAATAGAACTAACTGCATATTTATGCTAAACTGAATTGTTTGAATTAGAACTGTTTCACTAAATAAGTATTTTCTTGTTTTTCGTATCTATGCGGTTACGTAGTAGAGCATTGTAGATCTTGGCCACTATGGATGTAAGGGTTATTCTGAGGTTACCCTTCTTAAGAAAAGGGAGGATGCATCACTTTGTCCATCTGTCTATTGTGTTTTGATTATATACTGCATTACAGTGTCGGAGCAGTATGTCATCGAATTGCCTGGTCTTCCATACTTCTGGGGGTATTTCATCAAGCTCTGCTGCTTTCCAATTTTTGATTTTTCTTAGTACTGAGTCAAGTTCTTCTTGCATAAACTGTCCTCGTTTGATGTCTAGTTGATGACTAATAATTTTTGTGATTGGTTCATAAGTAACTTTCGGAGGTTTTCCGAGTAAATTCTGGAAATGTTGTTTCCACAGGTGTATTTGTTCTTCTTGGCTGGTAGCTTTCAGTTTAGCTTTTGCAGTGCTCTTCCTTCTGCTCACTTTGTTTACTGTCTGCAATGTTATAATAGATTGTCTATCTTCAACCAAGTCTCTAATCTTATTGATCTGATTTTGTATTTATTCTGTTTGTTCTTTTAGGTATATGTTAGCAAATTCATTTTGTGCCTTCTTGAGTTTCTGAACATTGATATTGGTTGGGTTCTTCCTATTGCATTTGAAAGTGGTTTTTATGTCTGCATGCTTTTTTCTAACTGCTAATGTTTCTCATGCAACTCTAGGTCTAGCTCTTTGCTTAGTTGGTATGCATTCTGCTGCCGCTTCTAAGTGGACATTGATGAAATTCTCATGTTTGTCATTCACAGTAGGTGTTTCTGATATCTCCTGAAGCGCATTGAATTTGTTTTTAAGTGTTAACATATATTTATCACTAATATCCTTGTTGTTAAGCAGGGACCTTTCATAGTGAATGGTTGTTGCTGTTTGGGCTGCATTCCTTTGTAGACTCAGTCATATCTTTGCTGTGACAATTTGGTAATGGGAGGACACACCCTTGAAAGAGGAATATGCCTTGCAATTCAATCCGCTAGAAGAGGTTTTTGTGCAACTTAGCAGGCTTGGATATTTTCGAAAATCAACGTAAGTGATGCGTATCTGCAGATTGAAGTGTTCCAAATTACTGACGATAAACACACATTGAGGAATTTTTAAATTCAATCAGTTAGCTTTTGGGATAAAGATTGCCCCTGCTATTTTTCAGCAAGTTATGAATACGATGCTTATTGAACAAGACTTTACAGTTGCTTATCTAGTGGATATTTTGCTGAAAAGTGAAAACTCAGAAGAGCACAAAAAAAGGTTTTTCGAGGCTTTCAGAAGGATTCAGGACAATGAGTTCCAGCTATAAGAAGAAAATGCAAATTTTTCTTTAAATAAAATCAAATATTTGGGACAATTAATTGATAAAAATGGCAGGAGACTAGATCCAGCACAAACCAGTGCTTTAAAAAACATGCTTGCTCCTGAAAATGTCAGCTCTCTAAATTATTACAACGTATTTGTACCAAACACGGATTATTTGCGAGCTTTGTTAAACAAGCTATTAAAAAAAGATGCTAAATGGGTTTGGACAATGAAGTGCCAGGAAGCATTAAAAAAAATTAAAGGAATGCTAACATCAGACTTCTTTTTGACACATTACAATCCAAAAAAAGAAATAATCGTAGCTAGTGTAGTTAGTTCATATGGAATAGGAACCTGCATCATGCATAAACTCAAAGACGGCTTGGTTAAATCTATTGCACACGCATCCAGGACACTTCTTCCAGCCAAAAAGAATTATTTCATGATAGAAAAGGAGAGTTTAGGGATTGTGTTTTCCCTTAAAAAAAATTTCATAGATTCCTTCACGGAAGAAGTTTTACCTTACAAATGGATCACAGACCATTGCTAGCTATTTTTTGTGGGGAAGGGGTCTAAAAAGTCTGACCGACCCATACATCTAATAGTTTGCAGCAATGGAGAACCATCTTATTGAATTATGATTTCAAGATGGAATTCTTGCCATCAAGTAAATTGTGTTACATGGATGGATTGTTCAGATTTATCCCCCAAAATAGTGAACCTTTTGAAGACACAGTCATTGCTCCTCTATGAGCGGAAGTAAAAAATTTTTAAAAAATACCATGCAGTACAGTGTTGGAACTACACATGACATTGGAAGAAATGAAAAATAAAGCATTGGAGGACAATTTTATTGTGGAAATGAAGAAAAAATTAAAAAACAGGAGTATAACAGAATCCGAGATGTATTCAATTTGTAATGATATTCTCATGTACAGCGAAAGAGTGGTGGTGGTACCACCTCGAGCACTATAGAAATGAATTTTTAAAGAATTCCATACAGGGGCATTCCTGGTATATAGAGAATGAAAAGCTTAATAAGAAATTATGTGTGTACTGGTGTAGCACAGATAGAGACATTGAAAATTTGGTAAAGTCATGCAAATGATGTACTTGGGCAGCTAAAGCACCACCAACAAAGTTCAACGCAGGGTCAGAAACTGACCCCCACCCATGCTCACGTCTGTATGTTCACTTAATGGTTCATATCATTTGATCATTGCAGACAGTTTTTCCAAGTGGCCAGAGATATTGAGATGCAAGAAACCAACTATGGGAATAATAATTGGGTTTCTACACGAGGTTCGGAGCCCCAGATTCCACTGTTTCTGACAATACCACCCAATTTACATAAAAAAAATTCAAGAGATTTTGTAAAATGTTTGAGGTGGAGCACATAACAATTGCCCCTTACCACCCGAGAAGCAATGGCCAAGCAGAACAGTTCGTGGATACCTTCAAGAGGGTTCTAATCCAACGATAGATCCACAGAGACAGCATTGCAACAGTTTTTACAAGTATATTGGCTTACACCAAATAAAAATGTGCCTTCGGCTATGACTCCAGCAAAAATTATGTTTGCATGGAAAATAAGATTGGTTTTTGACAAGCGGATACCCAATAAGAAAAAAGTCAAACATACAGTACAAAAAACTGGAAATAAATTTTACAAAGTGATCAAAAAGGTTTTTTACTGAAAGTGTCAGACAGTGAAAAGATATTGGGAAGTTGGAACTATCATCAAAAGAATCGGTAGGATGATATATTTAGTCAAAGGACCAAAAATGGTGTACAAAAAGCACTTGAATCAAACAAAAAGTAGGCATACAGATGAAGAGAATGATACTCCATATGTTGAGCCTATGGAAGTTCTTTTTGATACATTTGATGTGCCCATTCCTTGAAAAGCTCCTGAGTCAAAAATATAAAAAAAGACAAAGTAAGAAGAAAAGAAGGGAGACAGAGAGAATCGAAATTAACCTGAAAAGGAAACAAATATTGATTCTGTACAGAGTAAATCTAAAAGGTGGGGTATATACCCTACCAGTGAACAGTAATGAGTATGTCCCATTCCTCATAAATACATTGGACACTATTGGGAGGTGGGTAATTTGCTGACTATCTCTGACAGCAGCAGTTACTCAGTTAAGGCTGCCTGACATAGGTGCTGGGAAAGCCCAGCATTCACATCACACAGCTGACCCTCCTTAAGCCTCAAGGGACTGTCTCTTGGAGGGGGCTAGGTTTATCGCATGGCACCTGAGGCATCCCTTTTAGGGAAATGCTAATGGGGCCCAAGGCATTTTGGGAGCCACCAGGTGTGTCTGGGCTACTGCCCTGTGCCTGAACCCACCTTGAAAAAAGGCCTTGTGCCATATTCGCCTGTTTGATGGGGCACGCGACAAATAGCAGAATTTGCTGACTAAGTAGTCACCACTAGCAGTGATTTACCTTCTTCAAGCTGTTGATGAGTATTGTATAATGTTCTAAAGATTTCCATTTCATTTCCAACCTCCATTTTGATTATTTCTTATTCAGCACCCTTTTTGTTGGCTTACAACAACCCTAACCTTTCAATTTTGTAACAGATTCACTTCAACCTTTCTTACCACTTTTCTAATTGCTTGTGGAAACATTTCCCATGAAACATCACTTTGAAGGGTTTTAGTGGTGGCACACTTTTTCCACTTCAAAATAATCAACCTAATTGTAATGACAGAGATATTTAATACATTGGCAATGATCATGTAGCTCAAACCTTGTTTATATTACTCAATAACATCCTTCTTTCATTTGGTTTAGCACTCGTTTACTTTAACCATGACTGAATCATTGCAAAAAAGTAAAATAATGAATGACGACCAGAGTTAAGTATTGCTGAAACATTCCAAATGTTCTTATGAAGATATAAAAAGTAAAGTTGGCAACTGTAGTTGAGGATGACCAGAAGGCTCCCTTTTCAATAGCTACTACACCGAGGTGTAGGGGAGGGCGCTACTCCTTTCCCTGGATTGCTTCACTTTACCCTTGATACGTACCTTATAATGCTGAGTGTTAAGCAAGGAGGTATCAAGTACCATTTTTAAAGTCTTTGGTATGACCCGACCTGAGATTGAACCCTAATCTCCCGGACCATTGGCAAACACTCTATCCACCAGACCAATGAGCCAGTTTTTGATATAGAAGGACCCAAACTTGCAATCTTTCTTAAATAACATTTTTAGGATAATTTTTTTTAACAATGTTAAAAACTTCTTTCCACCCTTCTTTTTTTCTTTTTCTTTTTAAAAGTTTATTCTACATTTTACACTCAGTAATTGTTGATTTTATAAAAACAATAATGTCACCTACAGAAATTTTAAATTGATGCAAACATCAAAGGTATATTTAATGAATATTTTAGCAAATATCCAAATACTTCTTTTCTCTACACTGTATACCTATATAAATAAGTATATGCATATATAAAAAAATGGAAAGTATATGGGAATAAATGTACCAAATATGCAAAAATGGAACAATTATTTCAAGTGGTTGATATATATTTATCATAATTTCATGCTATAGAAAATTTAAATACAGCAATAAATGGTCAGAAGTTATGATTATTTAAAATCTCCTATTTATTTTTAATGGGACCATAAAACAGTTAAACTTGTTGTCAATATGACAGGATTAAGTATATATAGATAAATCATACAAAAATGCAACCTCATCTTTCTTTTTTTTCTTTATAACCTTTTGTATTTTAAAATGTTACACATTAACTTTTGCTGTGGCTGCACATATCTCCATGAATGGTACCCAAGTTCACACAACATTTTGGAAAGATAGTTTAAAACCAGTATGATACCCACCTCATAAAACACACATGGAATTTTCTAGAAATAAATAAGATTCAACTACATCAGGCAATTTTACCCAACTATAAAAAGGTTTGGATGATTTTGTAAAGCTTTGTTTCATAATGTTAGTTGATCCTTAAGATGATTATATAATTTGGATTATTTATTATTCTAATATATTTTACGTTATCATTTTCAAATGATGCCAAGTCACTTTTTAATCCAACATTCAAATACAATAGTTGAATTTCCACTTATACAGGGTATCACAAAATTCACATAAGCATTTTTAAAATTGAACAATTGTTGAATAAAACTAGATAAAGAAATGTTTTTCTAATTATACTTATTTTGACTTTGGAAATTAATTTGAATTAATTGTAGAAAATAATTATCCTTCAAATATTATCTGTTTTCAGTTTCACACAGCTTTATTTCTTTTTTAAATGATGACTTTTGTGTCATCCCTATATAAAACATTTTGTGTCATCCCTATATAAAACATTTTTAATAAGTAATTCAAGTTTACAACTTTTTCCTTTTTCAAAATAGAAACATTTGGTTACTTTGCTGTTTAATTTTACAAAGGATTCAGAGATATCATATATATTCAATGAATAAATGGAAATTAAAAAAAAAAAAAAAAGAAAAGAAAAAGAAATTTTTTTAATTTTTTCAGAATTTTTTCCATAAATAGAATTTCTGCATTGTTACAAAACTTATTTTAATCTTGCAAAAATATTTTGTTTTGAGGTTATTCAAAATGGCAGCAAATCAGAGAGTTCCAAATTTTGAGAAGAATGTGAGATGTGTACAAAGAAGCAGTTTTTTTAGTCACACAAATCTTTACAAATGCACTAAACACAAGTTTGGTACTATGAGCCTGAGTCAAAAAGACAGTCCATGGAATTGACTTTCCAGTAAATAAAAAGTTTCAGGCACAGCAGTCAATAAAGAAGATTATGCTGTGACATATAAAAGACCTATCACTATTGAATTCTTTAAAAAAAAGGGCAACTGTAAACAGCTCTTCTTCTTGCCAATTCCTTTGACAAAATTCACTTTATCTATTGAATGACCCCTTATGTGTGTGTGTGTGTGTGTGTGTATATATATATATATATATATATATATATATATATATATATGCACTCAGTCTTGTTCAAGATTTGAACTTGGGTAGCCATGTCCACTTCCTACAAAGGTAAACATTACGTCACAAGTGCCTCAAACAAAAATAGATGAATAGGTTGGAACAAATTGATATGTACATCTATAAATATATATTTACATAAAATACATTTTCAGTAAAGACCACAGACAAGGTTTGATCTATTTTATTTATCTTTTGACTAATTTTCCTCTGTCTTTTCAAAAAACAATGAATGTTAGGGTTCAAATTTGTATAGAAATTGTCCAGCATTTTCTTCCCAGCCATTTTCAATCATCAATGAGAATTTTCAAAGGTTGTGATAACATGAAAATCTCAGTGGAAATATTCTATAATGGATTCTCACATATCATTTTACCTGAGGAATTAAAACCTATCAGGTATATGAAAAGATTTCCAGCATATTTTACTTAAAAAAATAGTTTTCAAAGATTTTAGTTTCCTAAAAGGCAGATGTTGGGAACTTTTGCACAAACCTAATACAAAAAGAAGGATCTTGCTTTTTTTCACCCTCACAACACCCTTCAAAAATATGCATGAATAGTAAAAATAAAATGAAAACAATAAAAGAGGAAATCAAAACATTTTCCTATATGCTCAGAGCTTTGTAAAAATGTTTTACAGCTGTTTGCTAAAAATCTCTTTTCAAGATGAAAAAAAAAAAATGCAAGGATGTGATTCCATGTTAATAGCCACTTTTATATTCCTACTTCAATTAGCAAAATAGTTCTGAATGTAAATCACTGTTAGTCAAAAATAATGGTAAAGAATTCTTGAGAATTATCTTATTAAGAAAGAAAATATTCATGAACATTAAAAACTATTTCATCCTTAGAATTACGACTTATCTCCCCTTACATTGTCTCAATAAAAATTACAATTTTAGCAAGTTTTATTTCTGCCTGTCTTATATGAATATAAAACTTTTTTTTTTCTTTACAGCTGCCATTTGGAATTATTTACCAACATCAAGCAAATTGAAGCTATTAAGTTTTTTTTATTATTTCAAATAACAAACTTGTCAAATCATTCATCATGTTTTGAAGTTGATTCAGCACTAATTTCTACTCATAAACTGCAGTCACAGCAAATTTCAAATGCAAAACCTGACAGATTTGATTTGCTCATCTTTTTTATTGATGTCTTACCAAACTACCAAGTCATTCACTTCTGTTATAAGTGTGTGCGTGTCTTCAAACTTGCCTCCCTCATACACAACTCCACTGGTGGGGCATGGTAATATTTTGGTGGGGGTTTTTTTAGAAACCAAGTTAATGGCCTTTTTAGCTTTTTCATCACACGAATTGCAGTCAAAAAATGAATATGTAATAAATGAGATATTATAGGGGGACATCAGACTTTTAGAAATACTAAAGTAGAGCATGACCCCACCCCCCTGAAAACCACTCCTCTTGAGCTTAGTACAACTTGTAAGCAGAGAGAGAGAGAGAGAGAGAGAGAGAGATCCAGTTGCTGAAAACAGAGCAAAACAGTTTGTAAAGAGAAGAATTTTTTCCGCATCCCAATCAGCAGAAATTCTTGGTTCTTTTTTCAATTTTTTTCTTCTTTTAATTGTTATAATTGTATAATCAATGCAAGAAAGAAGTTTTTAAAAGAACCAATTCATCCGCACTGGAAAATCAAGTTTATCAATTCATAACATCATGCAATATTTTAGCCTGACAATCATAACAACAACAAAAAAATCAGGCTTTCTGGATCACGACTGGAATTTCATAACGGATGACGCCAATTTGAAATAAAATGGGCTTCAAGTTGAGTACAAGCAGCTACTTTAGGTTGAAGAAAAAAAAAAACTTTGATTAAAGGGAAGTAATTCATGAAATACTAATAAATAAATCAAAGATTTTTGCAATCATCACAATCATTGCTATCAAAAGAGTGAACACTATTAGAATATTTTTCCATGTTAGAAAAAAAAGTAAAATTTAAAGAAATGAATAGAGAGAGAGAGAGAGAAAAGAAAGTAATTCAATAGCAAGTGAGTCTTAAAAGTTTTAAGATGTTAACTGTTAGGGTGTTGGAAACTATTCCTATTTATCAGGATATTTGTGGGGATGAATAGGAATACTTGAACTCTACTTTATTGACCAGTGGAAATTGAACTATAAGAGAGAGAGAGAGAGAGATCCTTTTAGCCACCTACTTTTAGGGTCACAAGGTGAAAGGAAGTCTGAAATGTTGAATCTTGTTCTTTCAAAAAACAACCAAAATGTCAACTTTTAAGATAAAAATCTGTTGGTTTAGGAAATGCTGTACAATTTCAACATCTTGTTCAACGTAACC